>JANHZT010000568.1:252892-268340 GCA_032468215.1 Stegonotus admiraltiensis
GTCCCTGATGGGAGAAGGGCGGTATAGAAATATAATAATAATAATAATAATAATAATAATAATAATAATAATAATAATAATACATACATACATACATACATACATACATACATACATACATACAAACAATACTGTTTGGCTTCCACATCCATAGTTCTTCACTTGGATTTGTACATGCAAAGACTTTAAATTTTAATAAAAACCGGACATGCCATGTTTTGTCTGGTTTACAACTGGTTTAAAAAATCAATGTGATCCAGGACTACTTTTAATTATTTCTGCTCATCCAGTAAGATTTGCCACGGTGGACCAGCTCCAGGTCCCATTACTGAAATAAGTCCTATCCTACAGGACCCCAGAAGTGTGTCATTTCTATGAAAGCCTCTTACCTCTAGAATAACCTGCATGGTCCAGATCTTGTTGTTCTTTCCTAAGAAAGGAGAGAGAAGGGAGAGAGGAACAGGGAAGAAGGGAAAGAAAGGAGAAGGGAGGGAGCAAGAAGGAAGATTCCTGATGCCCTGTGCCCCCTTACCACAAGGAAACCCAATGGGGAAACCAGCAGGAAGTCGCAAGTCATCCCTAGTATATTTTTGCCCACCCTTGGTCATTCTGTTTCTCTCTTTAGGCAAAATAATAATAATAATCTCCGAAATGATGATCCAATGGGGCAAGAGTTGTCTAGCTCAAAACAAAACTTTAAGTGAGTTTGCTATCAAACCTAATGATGCATATTTCTGAACCCACCCACCCATGGATTAGTTATCTTACAGTGTAAAGATAAAAATAAAACAATATTGACATACCCTCCTCTATCTTATTAAAATTTAAGAGAAGAAATTTGAGATCATCTAGTGCCCTGAAGACTAATGCAGTGTATAATAAATTCATACATGCAAGTAAGTGAAAGGAACATATTACACACAACGTATCCTACTGGTGCTCAAAACCTTATAATAAATGTTAAAAGAACTTGCATGCCTGTGGCACATCACTGCATAAGCTTTCCATGAATGGTAAAAGATTCACATGAAATTTCCTCTTCTATACTAATTAAGTGGACCTATAATAATAGTTCTCGTGTCTACTGTTTTCATTCGACCTCAATTTTATTCAAATTGCCTGACCCTAGGTCAAGTTTCTACGTGGTATGCTTCTTTTTTCAAATAGATTCTCCCTCTGATTTTAGACATATGAAATGGCTTAACCACACATACACGCCTTCCATTCTATCTGTTCTGAAGTCCCACATTTCAAACAACTGCTGTCTTATGCAAACGGTTCCCTTTTTGGTCAGAAGAGTTTGTGTAAACTCACTGCAGAGCAATGACATGTCAAAAACAGTTTGTTAAATGAGAGCACAGTGTTGTTCAGTATGCCCAATCCTGGATCAAAAAATTGTCCACTATGTTATTTTAGAGAAAATCCAACAGTGTACTTTCTACAATTATTGTCAGTGTTTTGACAGTTTTGGTCCCTTCTCATCTTCCATAAAAAACTCAAATTAATCTCAAAGTGGCTATTTTAAAGTTAAGATCACCCCTAAAGTGCTACATTAATTCTGCCATAGAATATTCTTTCAGTGGAGGATGAAAAGCATTTTGTAGAACATAGACATGAGCAATACAAGCTCCTGCCTATACCTCATTTCTGATCTCATGCTTTCTGGGTGTGAATTCACATGAACCCCAGGCCCAACAAACTGGAGCTCTGGGTGAGTCATTACCTATAAACAAAACAAAATCTTCACTGAATGCCAACAATGTAACATGGAAAGAAATGATTAGGTTAACGAGCACGTATTCTCTGCATACAGTTTTGATCTTGGCCAGAAGACAGAGAAAGGGCACTCCTGATGTCTTGATTTAGAGTTAAAGAGAATGGGCAATGTCATATATTTGTTTTACCAAATTGTAAAGTACTAGCTCTTGTTGATAATATTTAAGAACTGGCCTAAGATGGTTTCTAACTAAATTGTGAACAGCAACAACAACAACACAAAATGAACAGCAACAACAACCCAAAATGATTGTGAAGCTCTGCAGCACTTAAGATGGTACAATGAAGGAGAATTAGTTATGGTTCAATTGTGCCACTTCAGTTGTACCGAGAATTTGATTTGCTGTACTTTAAAATGCTGAGCTAGATCATTTAATCTAAAAAAAGGGAGGAGGAATAGGCGAGTTAATTTGTTAATTACAATATGTAGCTATTCACAGTACTAAAACACTAGCAAATGGGGGGGGAAGTCTGTTTATTAAATATGTACTGCACTTTTTGTGCTTTTGCTATTTTATGAACTACAACTTACTCAATATATCAAACTTTGGTTCTCCTAGGAAAACAATCCTAAAGTCATAGGCTATAAGAAACTAGTGTATACTCAAAGCAGATGGCATAATTAAAGTTACAAACTATACTGTAAGTAAATTTTATGATCTCAGTGAACCAGTGGTGGGATTCAGCCAGATTGCACCACTTCAGGAGAACCAGTTGTTAATTTTCTGAGCAGTTGGGTGAGCTGGTTGTTGGAAGAAATCATTAGGGCAGAGAACCGGTTGTTAAATTATTTGAATCCCACCACTGCCATGAACTATTGTCTTTACTGATGGAGAATATGTGACTGTTTTCCTACAGACACACACACACACACAAAGTGGACTTTTCTTGAACCAAACCACACTATTTGCAGACCCAGAATGGGTCCAGATTTATTTACCTATTGAATCAACCAGTCATCCAGTGTTAAACAGTTCCTTTCTAAAATAATTGCAGCCACTTTAAAAGGGAGGATTATGTTCTGCTTGTACCTATCATCCAAGTAGTTAGTTAAAATAATTACCTAAAGAATAATTGCTACTAAGAAGGAACTTTTAATCAGTTTCTTCTGTTTAATTCATATTACAATGATGTAGAAGAAGCCTTTACAATGCTTTGGCACAACCAGTGGTAAAACAATTCAAACTGGTTATTTGTATAGAAAAAAAAAACCCTGTGAGCTATTATGGGTATTAACCAAAGCAAATTTTTAAAAAGTAAGGTAAATCCTTCTCTTACATCAGAAGCAATCCATCACTCAAATTAATTTGCATTCACTTGCAAATGTTGTATTCTTCAAAACTTCAAGATCCACAGGCTTATATGCCCACGTGCACATTCTATTGTTATTTTTAATCCATGTGTCCTGCTTCACAAATAGGGTGGAGCAGCATATGAAAACAGAAAGCCAACATCTAAAACCTTACATAGAACTCAGTTTTCTGTGAACCACTTCAATAACTGTTGTAACAGACTGAGAAGATGACCATTCCAGGAAGAAAGTAAGATTACGAAGCAGTGAATGCAATATTCCCTTCCACGGACAGGTTTTGTCTATCTTGCCAAGTCCTTTTCTAGAGGTTCAACTGGATTTGAGTCTAATCATCAATGGACCTAGATCCATTGTATTCAACTGCCAGAAGAATGAACAGACTGGAACAGGAGACTTTACACCAGGGGTGTCAAACTCAATTTCATTGAGGGCTACATCAGGGCTGTGGTTGACCTCGGGGCCATGCGGGTATGGTTGACCTGATGGGTGTGGCCAACTGAGTGGGCGTGGCTTGCTTGACTCCACTCACTGGGCATGGATGACTGGGTGGACGTGGCCGACTGGGTGGGCGAGGCCAGCTTGACGCCATTCCCCAAACTGCTGGCCTGATGTTTCCTCTTTGCATTGGGTAGACTGGGCCAAAGCGACGTGGGCCAGCCCCTTACATTTTCCAGGATGACCTTGTGTGCCGGATCCGACCACATTGCAGGCTGGACCTGGCCTGCGGGCCTTGTGTTTGATACCCCTGCTTTACACTATTATAGTGTTTCATGCTGGCTGGGGAATTCTAGAAGTCCACATGTCTTAAAAATAATGTGGTTGAAAAATGCTGTGAGAAATCTAGAAGATGCAGTGTGTTGTTTTTTTTATTCCATTCAATCATGTCCAATTCTCCAAGACTGCCTGGACAAGTCCCAGCAATTTTCTTGGCAAGGTTTTTCAGAAGTGGTTTTTGTCAGTGCCTTCCTAGGGGATATGCAGTTCAGTAAAATTTCAGGCCATTGCCTTGTCTGCATTAGTCAGGCAATATTCAAATCCATACAGTTTCTTTACGAGACTTTTTTTTTACAGATTGTTTAACTTTTTTTTGTTTTTTTTAACAAGTATATAATGACTTGTATTTTAACAAACAACATGTCTGCATCTTTCACTAACTTGTGTAGCTCTAATCAAAAATAGCCTGGGACCTTTATGTCTGTGGAGATTCTCAGTCACCCAGAGGTCATAGTTTTCTCCAAAGTGCTTTTTTCTTCAAAAGGCAACTGTTTTTTTTTCCTTACAGAGGAAGAAGAAAAATGTTTTGCTTCTCATCCAAGAAGCTTCATCAGTTGTGATGGTTGATCATCTAACGATGATCAGTTCTCATCCGTTCTTTATGTTTTAGGGTTGATATTTGTTCTTTGGCTTGCAATGTCCTTTAAAACTGGCGTGTAATGAGAGCTTCGATTTTAAAAAGTTGCTACTGTTGTTTGTATGCAACTAATGCCATCTCTACTCCTTTATATTTGCACATTCGGTTTTTCGCAGCTTTTGCTGGGAGAGAATAAATGCTGTGGATTGAGTTTGTTTTGGAGTGAAGAGTAATGGAGTCAAAAAGTCTAAACCCCTCCCAAATGAATCCATGACATGTCTTACATGCTCCCAGATCTTTTTCTGGAAGGTCACTGTTAAAAGGTAAAAGTGGAAGGATAAAAATTCTTTCTGTGTAAGCCTGAACACTGAAAGAAACCCAATGAGGTTAAATTTCAATTCACAATAAAAAAGATTCTTGATCATTTGAGTAACATATATTTATATTTTTGTATATTTTATTAAATTTATATACCGCCCTTCTCCAATTGGACTCAGGGCGGTGAACAGCCAAATAAATACATATATGCAAAAATTAAAAAACATATTAAAAGAAAATATTAGTACATCGGCCAAATATAAAAATATAAAAAAATATAAAAAATATAAAAATATAAAAACATAATGCAAAGAGCTCTCCTTGTCAACAATCTTGGGGCAGATTCTCTATTCTCCATTGCCTCCCTGTGAAGGAGTTAGATTAGATGACCCTCAAAACTCTCATGTATGCAATATTATCTATGTTTATTCATAAGGCAAACTGTAGTATCTAGCAAGCCTTTCTGGGAAACGTTCACCTAGAAATAGTCTAATGTCAATAAGCAAAAGCACAAAGCTCACATCCTCTATCCACAGCACATTCAAAGAAATAGTATAAAATTACAAAATGTACTTTATTTATACATCACAGGACTTTTTTCTATGTGTTCCCAGAAACCTATATATTACCTTCAAGCCATCGCTGGGGAAAACAGAAGGCGGCTCTAGAACACTTCTGCTTCTATAGAGGCAAACGGATAGGAGAAAAGTTACCAAAAACAGAGAGATTTGACGACGACTGATTGCAGAAAATATGACTTCAGTAACAGAGTGGTCAATGCCTGGAATGCACTACCTGACTCTGTGGTTTCTTTCCCAAACCCCCAAAACTTTAACCTTAAATTGTCTACTGTTGACCTCACCCCATTCCAAAGAGGTCTGAAAGGGGCGTGCATAAGTGCACCAGCGTGCCTACCGTCCCTGTCCTAATATTCCTTTTTACTTACTCTTTTCATGTTTTCAAATTATGTTTATACTTTTACCTGTTATCTTATATATGCTTGACAAAATAAACTTACAACTTATGATATAATAAGCCCCTAATAAAGTTGACTTTTTATGTGCCAACTGCAATGACTAAGTCATTATTTACAGTAATTTGGAGGAATTCAAGCACAGAAATAGCATGAAGTTTATTTCCGCCCTGCCCTGCTGGAGAACAGGCACTACTTTGGATGAACCTCATTAAATCTTTATGGAGAATTTACCAAGCTGGTGCTTACTCAGGGTATGTAATCAGCTCTCCTTGTATTACAGTCTATCTCCGCCATGCATGTCAATAGTAAATCAACATATGTTCTGAGGACGGGCACTCGGCAAAAATGCTGCTAGTGAACGGGAGAAGAGGAACACAACTGACATTGTTTGTCCAGAGGACATGGCTGTCTCAGGCTTGGAGCAAACTGCTACTAAACCAAGAGGCAGCAGGATAAGTTATGAATTGCAGTCCAACTGCCAAGAGCCAAATCCAAGATCCATTAAAAGCTGCAGGAGTGTTTCAGCAGATTTGAATGGGATTTTGATGATTCCAGAAGTCAAGTATCAGATGCTGCCAGATTCTCCCTGGAAGGGAAGCTGCATCGTTGTGCATCTTGCAACCGAAAAATATATGTGACTGCATTCATCTCTCAGTATTTGAAGGGATGTTATGTCTCATGTGACCAGCATTTGAATGCTTCTGGAATAACTGAAGTTTATTTTACCAGTGAGGGTCTCCGCATGATGAAAAGTGGTGCAAAGGTTCTTTGGTGCCTCATTTTTACATGAGATAATAAGAATGCAAATTGTCAAAGGGAAATTAGAAGGGGAAGAGTAATGTAACCACCAAGTTAATAGCCCTTACAGTAGAATTTATATTTATGTGTATTAAACTAATGAACACAATAGCTTTTCTTCTGCATTCTAATTCTTCTCCCCATCTCATGCCCTGTTTCCTTTCCAAGACTTCTGTACACCAAAGGTATAATGCAAGATGAAGCTTGTTAAATATTTGACAGAAAAATGTTCATCTTTATAGGGATTGCCAGGTCTGAAGGACTTCGGCAAAGTGCTTTCTAGTTCTCCTTCCCCAGTGACTCTCCATATTGCCCAGGCTACCTGCTGTTACCCAGCAACCACTGTGCTGATCTGTTCATTACCTCCTCGCTGGCATTTCTTCTTTATTTTTTCCTTCCAGGTGCAAACAGTTACACAGCATGCAGAATAAAAACACTAGGGTGATGAAGCAACCAGTCATTTCTTCAGCATCTCTGCTGAAGATGCTGCATCTCATTTTCAGTACAAGTATTTTACAAAGTGCAAGTTGCAGGCAGCTGAGTATTTGATCCAATTAAAGATTGAGAATCTTTAGTGAGGATCTCGGACCAGCGATAAGCTTGCTTTTCAGTCTCATCATTAAGTGCACATCCCAAAAGAGCATCTGATTCATTCAGGTGTCTGTTATTGTTTCCTGCATTTAAGATGTGGACATTTTTCTGCTTGAAATGCCTACTTGTCTTTGGCTCAAAAGTCTTTTTGGGGGCCCATCTGGACTGCAGGATCCCAGACTAACATAGAACTACCTATTACATCATTTGCAACCTTCAGTGGAATCAATGACTGTTCCTTTAGGTAGATTTTGGGTTTAATTTAGTTCTGAATTAATGACTTGATATTTAAATAGTAAATTTGTTCTAGATATATAAATGCAAAAATATAAGATCAGTGCGCCAGCCACAGGCATCGTAATATGGAAGGCGGGGATGTGTCATATTGTCATAACATCAAAACTATAATTTATGTCAGAAGATGGGACACAAGTACTTAATGGTAGAGAATGTGTTATGATCTCACTGCAAATGTCATTTTGATGTAATCTTGGATGGCTGCAGATGCCTCTCTTTAGTTCCTTTATGCTGATAATTAGCTTGCTACTAATAATTGGTTATCAAACTAATTAGGCTGCTACTTTTACCACAGAACTAAGATGCATGGTAGATTAAAACACATTATGAATTACTACGGAAGACATACATTGATATGCATATATTAACTCCTACACTACTAATGCTTTATGGATCCTTGGGAGCTCATGTCTTTCCAGCTGATTATATAGGTGATAGCCAATACATGGAGTTGGTATAAGTCTATATACATCTATTTAGTGGTAAATCCTATTGAATTTAATATGATTTATTCATACTGCAGCCAATGTGATAAAAGTGCAGGTTAAAGTTAATCTTGGAGCATTTCTATAAATAGGAGATTGGACACTATCTTGAGACATTGCTTAACAACAGTAATTAAATGAAATCCAGCTGCAAACCACACACACACACAAAACACACAACACACACACACACTTGCACATACATATATAAACAAACTTTTATTTTAGGATTGGGGAAACTTGTATTCCCCATGCACACACATATGTAGGAAAACATGCACACACATTTGATGTGCATATATAAACAAACTTGTTTGGGGGAAACTTGTATTCTCCATATATCAGCATAGCTACTATTAAGATATGATACTTATAGAATAGGAATATCAAGAGAACTGCAGGCTCTCCAGTTGTCAGGATTCTAGAGCAGTGGTACCCAACCTTTGCGGCTTGGTAGCCCAGCTTTGGGAGGGGTAGGGGAGAGGGGAACCAGGTGCCACGAGTGGCAGGGCAGTGCATGCAAGTGCATGTGTGTGCAGCTTGACTTGTGCAAGCGGTGGGCTGGCATACATGCATGTGCAGCTTATCTTGTGCAAGTTGAGCTATGCATGTGCACATGTGCAGCAGTGTGCTGCTCGTATGACCTAGTTCCGAATAGGCCACAGCCCGGTAGTGGGCCACAGCCTGTGAGCTGGGACCCCTGTTCCTGAGGACCAAAGATTATAGACAGAATTAACCCTTAACAACAGAAGTGTTGTTCTGGAGAGCTTCCAGAGAGAACCAGAAGCGTTGCGGTGAGACTGTTTGGAAAATAGCGGGCTCTGACGAGCCTGGTGAAAACCCAGCCAGACAAACCACTGTCAGGGGGTCTTTGGACCAGATCCATCTTGTAGGGATGGTGAAGGAGGAGAGACACCATGGCTGACCAAGAGGAACAGGTAAGTTCCTCAGGAGGTCGGAGGAAACTCTTCAATCTGGCGGCAGGGGTGGTGGCCACTGGGACCATCATGAAGCTGGGGCAACCAGAATAAGATTTGTGCAGGAGTGGTGTTTTGGATGGAGTATTGGTACCGGGTGAGTGATTGGCCAACTCACAGGTAAAAAAGAAACACTTTAAATTTTTTAAAAGGAGTCCTGGCATGGAAACAGCAGCTAATCAGCATCGGGGAATGTTAATAGAGGAAGAAAGAACAAAGCAGAAGTTAAAGCACTAAAGCCCAGAACAGAGTTTGATATTTGGAATTGGAAATTGGATTTGGAGATATTAAAAGTATTACAAGAAAGAGAAACCTGAATGAAAATAGTTTCTGAATAGGATTGGACATAATCTTTAAAGAAAATTCTGAACTTTGAAAGAAGAATAAAGAAAAGCTTAAAATAGAAAAGTCTCATAAAGGATATTTTAATTGGATTTGAAATTGTAGTGTAAACTTGAATTTGGGATATATAAAAATTAAGAAGAGAAAGAAGAAATTTGAAAAATATTTGATAAGTGGATTTAATACAGAAATTGGATATTTTGTTAAATTGCTGATTTGAAATTTGTGGATTGGAGAGAGACATTTAGTGGTAGGAAAAAAGCACTACATTGAACACTTTGGAATCTGGAAAAAATTACAGTGACCTTGATCTACAAGAGCCGTGAGAGGTTTTATGGAGGATTTGTTTTCTCTTTAGCTGTTTGAGTTTGATATCCAAAGGAGGTGGAAAATAAAAAAAAAATTAAACAGATTTAAAAATAAATCAGAACGTCAAAATGTGGCAGGAACTAATTGAGATGGTTAAAATGGTGCGTGTGTCATTCGATTTGGACAGGAAAAAAACCAAGAATGTTGTCAGAACATATTCAATTGGATAAACAGGCTATGAATGAGAAGCAAGAAAACAGCATGGAAGATAAAGACATTGATAAAAAATTAAATGATTAAATTGGGAGTAACAATGAAAAAAAGAGAATGGTTAAGAGGAAACAACCAATAAAAAAGAAGCAAATTAAGGGAAGGAAGGAAAAGATTAGAGAAAAATATTTTCAATGATTACACTTGGATTAACAGTGGCAAAAATAGAGAGGGTAGAAAGAAACAGGAGAGACAAGAAAAGGAGAAGAAATTAGAGATTAAAAAAACCCAAATAATTACATTGAGATTAACAGTGGGGAAATAAGAAAGGTGAGAGGAGAAAAGGGGAATAGATCAGATGGGAATATAGGGCAAAATAAGTGAGTAATGGATTTAAAAGTCAAAGGAAGGATACAGGAGAAAAGACATAACAACTATAAAAAGGAAAAAAAGAAAATGGGAGAATGGGATAAAAGGAGGGGAACTTTAAGAGGTGGTTTGTTGGATGGACCAAGAGAAAATGGGTAAAAGGAGTAATGGTAATATGATATATACTCATGGTAATAACTATTATTGATAATAATGTATTATTAATATTTTTGGTGATTGTAATATTTGAACAAGATGAAATATATTGTTTAATATGAATGGTAGAATGAAGAAAAATAATAGAAAGGAGGAAAGGATATTTATAGATTTGAATGAATTGTATTAATATAATAGTAAGTGAATGGTATCACTATTAACATTGGTGATTGTAATAGTTGAATAAGATGGTTTAATATGAATGGGAGAATGAAGGAAAATTATGAGTAATATTAGTACTGTAAAAACTGAATTCAAGGTAATGCAAAATGATGATTGAAATTATTTATTTAGAGGGGAAGATAAATGGAAAGGGGCATATAAATTGTGAAATATAAAATGTTCTATTTAGAAGAGGTTAAGAAATGGAAATTCAAATGAAATTGAAATGGAATAAGATATTTCTATTTTTAAATGAGCATGTGAAAATTAAATTTGAAGAAATATATTGTTTTTGGTAAAATGGTAAAATGATTGATAAGGAAGTAAGACATGATAAATTGGTCCACCCTAGAAAATAATTGATATTAAGAAATAATTGTGAAATATCAAACTAAAAATTAGAAACTAAGGATGGAAATGATGGTGTTTAAATTAAAGGGTTTTTAACAGAAAAAAGAAGAAAAAGAAAAGAAAAAAGAAAAAAGATGCTGGGGTGGCTAAACCTATGGCCGGATATTAAGATCATTTAGCCAATGGGCAGCAGTGCTTGAGATCTTGGATAAGACATATATTGGCTGGAGACCATGGAAGATGAGGGTCAACATATCAAGCACAGAAGGTTGGAGAAGGCTGATTTAGATCTCAGGCACAATGCCAATTTCAGTTCTTCCACTCAAGCCAATAAATCACATATGGAAATGAATACAGGTAGTCCTCAACTTACAACCACAATCGAGCACAACATTTTGGTCGCTAAGTGAGACAGTTAAGTTAATTTTGCCCCATTTTATGACCTTTCTTGCCACAGTTGTTAAGTGAATCACTGCAGTTGTTATGTTAGTAACAGGGTTGTTAAGTGATTCTAGTTTCCATTGACTTTGCTTGTCAGAAGTTCACAAAAAATGATCCCAGGAACACTGCATCTGTCATAAATATGAACCAGTTGCCCAGCATCCAAATTTTGATCACATGACCAAGGGGATGCTGCAAGGGTGGTAAGTGTGAAAAAATGGTCATAAGTCACTTTTTTCAGGGACGCAACTTTGAATGGTCACATAAACGGACCACCTGTATTCACTCTCATATCTGATAACAATAACGACTTTATTGTCATTGTATGTGTATACACAGTGTACCCATACAACAAAATTCACTTAACACCCAAAGACCAGGTCCAACACATATAACAATCCCCAAACAAACTCCCACCCACCACAGTTCTCCACCCCTAAACCTAAATCTAAATCAAATAAAATCTAAATCTGATTTAGAAATATATATATAAAAATAGGGCAAATATCTAAGGAAATACGTAACACTAAGAGAAAGAAATGATAATTCCTTGGGGGTGCATCTAAATGAGGCTGGAATATTTTCCTTCAGCTATAACCTTGACAGCTGTTGTGGCTATGTCTGGCTGAACATCCATTTTAGAGTTCTCAGATCCTTGACAAAACTATCATCACAGGATAAATTAACATCTTTTCCACTATAGTTTAATTTCTGAATAAAAAAAAGCAACTCACATAACACCGAGGATGCATTCCTCTAAATGGTTTCTGCAGCATGCTTGAAATTAGTCTTTCCTTATATAGACTCTTTACTTTATCAGACGTTGTAATCTACAGTGACAAACAGGAAGTACTCCAACAATTGTATAAGCATTGCATCTGCCGTATTTAATTGCTCCTCTGGCTTCGCCAAGGTGAAAACACAAAAGTGCAATTTGTTTTCTGTTGTGCTCACTTTACCTTGCACTTTTCATTAAGCAGAAGTACACTTTAGTCTTTTGGCCTAATTTCCATGATTTAGAAAAAAAAAATACATCATGTAATTGTGTATCTGGTGTGAATAACGCTTTATGCATTTAAATATTTCCAAAGCATAACCTGATTACCGTACGTAAATTTTTACACAATGCATAGTGTAGAACCTTAATTGGAAGAAGAGGCTCTATGGCAGTTGCACTGCTTAATAGAAAAAGGATCAGATTCTGGTACAATGCAGAGGTTCTCTAACTGTGGGTTGTGCCCTCCTGGAGAGTTGCGTGCAAATTGGAAGTTGCTTGCAAATTTCTGGGTGGCTGGAAGGGTTGACAGGCAGGTGGGCAAGGAGTATATGCCTGCAGAGACCCAACTCCTAAGAAAGCCAGACAGAAAGTATCTCATTTTGCGTACGGCATACAGATAATATAGAAAAGAGGCATATAGCAATAGCAGTAGCACTTAGACTTATATACGGCTTCACAGTGCTTTACAGCCCTCTCTAAGCGGGTTACAGAGTCAGCATATGACCCCCAACAATCTGGGTCCTCATTTTAATGACCTCAGAAGGATGGAAGGCTGACTCAACCTTGAGCTGGTCAGAATCGAACTCCTGGCAGTTGGCAGAATTAACCTGCAATACTGCATTCGAACCACTGCGCCACCATGCCTCTTACCTGGAATCTGTATGATGCCAAAGAGAGATGTAGTCTGGTTACTCTTTATCCCAAATTTTTTTTTTATTTGGGATGAAAATTTAACAGGGGGCTGGGATTATCTAACCACACTAAATTCAAAGCAAATATCTGGCCAGGACGGTTTGGCCTTTTTTTTATGGCTCGCAAGGTGTGAAGTTGGTACAGCATGCTTGCTTGGCCATTTCTGCCACCATTGCCTGGCAGCTATTCCCACCCAGGATATACAGTAACAGGCAACTCCTGGAAAAGCTCAGGAAAATGGAATAGCCAAGTCCCTTAGAGAAATTTGTACCTAGTGGAATGTTAGGCTGACAAAATATGTCATGATTTTGTTAGCAGGCCTGAAGATCCAATGCAAAAATGGACACTGGAAGGGGGGATTATATGGAGCAGGGGAGATATATAGTCATAATAACATTCCTTTCTCTGACAGTCAAGGACATCTTGCTCTGCACCTGGAGGGGTGTGACTGAGAGGCACCTCCAGTTGGGACAGTGCATTGATTGAGCCATGTGATGGACATATCAGTGCTGGGCTGGGACTTGGACTTTTCTATGGGTGGGGAAAACCTGGAAGCTTTCAGATTCGGGTTTTCCCAGATGTGCCAATATGACATCTCTAATAAAATGGAACTTTGAGGAACTTCAGAGTCTTCTTTCATTGGGGGTGTTACCTGGAACCCTGACATTAACCCGAATCTGCTTTAAAACTTCAATCAGCTCCCTGGACTCCAGGGTGCTGTCCAGGGTCCTGAGCCCCGAATGTCAACCTGACACCGGGCAGTGTGAAGATTCAGGGAAGATGGAGAAAGACAAAGCAACCACAGAGGGAACCACAGGGGCTGGTTCGATGGTTTATGTTGAAACCATCTACTCTCCTTTCAAAGCTGTGGTGAAGGCAGCAGATGCCACAGAAGCGGAGCGCCAGTTGGGTGCCTGACCCAAAGAGCTGGCACCTGGCATACTGCTCAACTGGATCTTTCCCTGTGGGGCAAAGCCACGGGAATCGCACCACCCCAGGAGATGTTGGCTGGAACGATACTGCTGAACCAATGGATGACCTTTGTCTTATTTGCTGTTTTAAGAGACTCTAGAGTAAGTAAGACAGAATTCATTGGAAAAAGACCCCAGTGCCTTGAAAAACTGAAGGGAATTTAAAAAGAGGGTGACAAAAGACAAGGTGGTTAAAAATTACTACCAATAACACAAACGTGAAATTACAAAAACTCATTTTGTCTGATTAATGCAACAAGAGTTCAATTGCTTAGTGAAAAAAAGAGTGATCTATACAAGCATATGCATGCAACAATACATTCATGTAAGAACAGATTCTCATACCAATGTGCAGATATGGGAATCCATGCACATTCTTAGAAATAGTAGGAATTCTTAGAAATTCTCTCCCTTGTCGAAAGTATGGGGGAAAGAAAGCTAGCTGCTCATTGTTTTGAATCACCTATATACAGGTAGTCCCTGACTTACAACAGTTCATTTAGTGACCGTTCAAAGTTACAGCAGCACTGAAAAAAGTGACTTATGACCGTTTTTCACAGTTACGACCTTTGCAGTATCTCCATGGTCACATAATCAAAATTCAGATGCTTGGCAACTGGTTCATATTTATGACGGTAGCAGTGTTCCAAGATCATGTAATTACCTTTTGCGACCTTGACAAGCAAAGTCAATTGGGAAGCCAGATTCATTTAACAACTGGGTTACTAATTTATCAACTGCAGTGATTCACTTAATAACTGAGGCAAGAAAATGGAACAAAACTCACTTAACAAACGAGTTACTTACTCTTACATAACAATAGAAATGCTGGCCTCAATTGTGGTCATAAGTTGAGGACTACCTGTATAAGGTTCATATTTGAAAAAAAAAAGTTCTGTCAGAATTCCTGTATTATCACAACCTCAGATCAGAAGCTACCTTCAGATTACTTTTATTTAAACGCTGTTTCTGTTTTAAGAAAAAGTGTTGTAGGCAATGTTCACAAGTCCAAATTCTCATCTTGAATGCTAAATATATTGCCTTATGCCAGTCATGTTGTAGAATCCATTAACTGGGTTTTTGTAAATATTTGGAACATGGTGCTTGGAACATGGTGCATAGGAAAATGATTTTAAACAATTCTTTAAATGCTCTTTACAAAGTTTTTGACACATATAAGGGGAACAAGGTGTGTATATATGGTTGTATATACATAAACACATTTCATACCTTTAAAAAATAAGAAAAGGAAAGCACCAATGTATTCTAAATAATCCAAAGAAAAGATGGAGTATGGTAGAATTACACTGTAGAGACACTGTTATTATGTAGTGTTATTATGACTTACTCATGATTTCTTGAACCCAATTTTGCCCAACATGCTGTACCACAAACTAACCAAATAGCCTAGATCTGCACTGTATGCCAGATAGAATAGAATAGAATAGAATTTTTATTGGCCAAGTGTGATTGGACACACAAGGAATTTGTCTTGGTGCATATGCT
>JANHZT010000582.1:25760-49914 GCA_032468215.1 Stegonotus admiraltiensis
GTCCGGAGCAGATTGACAGGCTTCTAGGGAGCTCTCACCCTTCGCGCCCCAGGATTTCTCCTAGGGCACTTGGGGGGGCTCTACCTCTGCCTGTCAGCTCTTCTCTCTTCCCTTTGCCCGGGGAGAGAGTTTCTAAGCGTCCAGACAGCTGTTTTTCGGCTGTTCTGGGGCTTTTACGGTGCCGGGGACCGGGCGCCCACAGAGGAGTGTCTACGAGGCTCGCGGAGCCAACCGGAAGTGCCGCCAGCAGAGTCTTGAATGCATGGGAAAGGAACAGAAGAGACTTAGTTGTGATAGGAGATTTGGACCAAGTATAAGAATGAAAGCTGCCATCACTAGGGTAGGAGGAGCTTAGGTGTAAAAGCCAACTCTGAAGGAAATGGAAGGAACAAGACAATATTTGGGAATACAAATTTTTCAGATATACTGCCCATTCTTTACTTTGAGCTGGTGGCCTTTGCTGCATTATATGTCAGTGAACTTACTAAGTTAACAAGGTTTGGTATGAGATACCGTATTTTTCACATTATAAGACACACTGGATCATAAGACACACATTAGCTTTAGAGGAGGAAAACAAGGGGAAAAAATCTGCCTCTGCCTCCCAGCATCCATCCGGTATTCATCTGGCTAGTGTCCTTGCAACAAACAGCAAACAGCCTGGTCAGCTTCAGCATGTTATTGCAGCCCCAGCACGTAGCTCGTCAGGGGTCCGCTCCGTTGCATCTACCACCGGTCAACTGAACTGAGCTGCTGCTGCTGCTGCCAGGGAATGCTGGAGCCTTTGCTGCCGAGCAGCTGATTGGCAGTTGGATCAGCCTCCCGGAATACCGCCAATCAGCTGTTCTAGGCAGTGGGGATCATCTCCACCGCCTATTGCTGCCACTCGCCGCCTATGCCACCATTCGCTGTTCGCTGCCATTCACCCCCAATCAGCTGCTCGGCAGTGAATACTCCAACGTTCCCTGGCAGCAGTGAACACAGCAGCGGTGACAGGCAGCAGTAGCAAATGCTGCCGCTGTACCAACTCCCCTTCCCCCCACCACAATATTCACTCTATAAGACACACAGACATTTCTAGCCACTTTTTTGGTGGGGGGAAGTGTGTCTTATAGCGCGAAAAATATGGTATGTTTCTTCTGTCTGCCTGTTGTTGATACACTGAATTGCGCTAGATGGTATGACTTGATATGGATAACTTGACTGAGACATTTATCAAAGCAAATCTATGAAATATTTTTATTTACAGTTTGGAAAAGGTCTGCTTTGCTTTAGCTCCTTCTTTGCCCCTTCAGTGGTCTTCTGGATCTGTGCCATCCCAAACATTATGTGCCTTTAAATTCTGTGAGGAAAAAATTGACATCTCTGATATTTCACTTTGAATGCCAAGGCATAATATCATTTCTGATATGCAAAGCAATATGCCAAGGTAGAGCACAACCTCCTTTGTACAGGCTTATTAACCTCACAGTATTTTTTGGTGGGGAAGAATTATATGCAACTCGGTTGTTTGGTGTTGAACACAAAATCAATATTGGTTTTATGAATCCATTATTCATAAAGTATTGGATTCATATTTTGAAATGCAGCTTTTTATGATTGCATACGATCTGATATGGATTTGTTAATACTTTATATTGTTACATTTGTCCACTTATTGACATATATTCAGATATTGCTTTGGGCATGATTTACAGTAGCAGGGTGCTGTACAAATAGATCAATGTCAATAAATATACCTCTATTCGTCTTTGCAACATGTATATCCTTCCTTCAGTGATAAAACCCTTTGGATCATTTTTGGATACATTCTTATGAGCTAAACGGCAACATGACCAAGCATATGGACCATCAATGTCTGATTGTTTTTCAGCACAGTGTGAATCCCCATCTCTAAATTACATCTCCCAGTTTCCACTACTCCACATTAACTGAGCCATCCATTAAGCCAGAACACTGCTGATGCTGCCTCTTAGAGCTGCATTAGCAATGTGCTCTCCTGTTGTGATTAATGATTTTACAGTGACTAATGATTACCCAATTATTGTAAAGTGTCGCTCGCTTTCCCCTGGGCTGTGCTAATTAGCCTTGTAGACCAAGGATCTTGTATGGTGCTTTTTTTTTTTTAAATTCTCTTAGTGGTCCTCCATCTCACCTTCTGGTAAGCACCACATGGATAGCATGAATTTCCCATCCTGATCTGCTAAGGAGATGAAAATGCATCTTGGAACTTGTGCAGAACATAGCTTGAATTTGCTGTTAGCAAATTACATGAGGCTCTGGTTCTCTTTCTCTCTTTAGCAGCGGAGAAAAGTCCTCCATGGCTCTAGAGCCCTGAATTCTGACCTTAAGTAATTGCTGCTTCACTCCTGAAGATACAGTTTGATCTTTCTTCCTGTACTTGAATACAGAAATACATGCAGGTCATCCAGTAGTGAACCTGTTGAAGAAAAAGAAAAACCAGTGGTTCACTGTTCTTTAATCAGCTATCATTTGGCCTAACCTGTCATTATTGGCACATGTGGATCAGAATGGTTGAACCAGTGCTTTGTTTATTGGAGATATAGAAAGAACTCATTTTGTGCCAGAAGGCTTCCTCACAAAGCACAGATTTACATGGGCATGTTCCCAGGGGTGAAATCCAGCAGGTTCTGACAGGTTCTGGAGAACGGGTAGTGGAAATTTTGAGCAGTTCAGAGAACCAGTAGTGGAAATTTTGAATAGTTTGGAGAACTGGCAAATACCACCTCTGGCTGGCCGCAAAGTGAGATGGGAATGGAGACTTTGTAATATCCTTCCCCCAGGAGTGGGGTGGGAATGGAGATTTTGCAGTATCCTTCCCCTGCTACGCCCACCAAGCCACACCAAACCACACCCACAGAACCGGTAGTAAAAAAAATTGGATTTCACCACTGCATGTTCCTCACCTCATCATACATGCAGAAAAGGTTCATGGGAGTCATCAGCCAGTGACAGGGGCATGCCCTAATAGGATCACAGAGGTCTCCTAGATTGAATTAAAGGATAGCAAAAAAAGTGCATAACCAAGCTCATGCTACCACAAGTTGGAAGACACCAGCTCGGAAGCTCAGCAGGAAATTGCAACTGTCTCAATGCTGGGATAGGAACAAACCGATGCCACTGTTTGTTCAAGCCCACTTAGTGCAACTGTTGAAGTGTGCAAAAATGTCCATGTACACCAATGCCCAGGGCAGAACTAATCCCTCTGCAGCCTTGCCCCTGATTTCTGAATATTTGGCAGCACTTGTAGGACGCAATTGAGTGGGATCAGTTATTCTACTGAGCTTTTCCTGTTATCACTGAAAGTGAGATGTACAGGAAAATCAAGGAAATGTATAGTGCAGCTTTTCTTTACATGTCAATTTCTAGATGTGTTGGGCCATATCCCCCATCACCCAGTGGTGGTATTCAGCCGGTTTTATCCAGTTCAGGAGAACCGGTAGCGGCAGCTGTGGGATACTCCGCCAACCCGCCCAGACGTCATCACATCCCGTTTTTGATGCTCTGTGCATGCGTGGAAGTTTCTGCGTGTGTGCTCTCACATTTGCAAACTGGTAGCAAAGGTAAGTGAATACCACCCCTGCCATCATCCCAATATAGAGGACACCTAGGTGTGGAATATTTGAAGAAAGAGAAGTACTGTTGTTTGCTGTTAGGACTCTTAAAATCTCAGGGTAAAACTTCAGAGACAGACAAAGCTGTCTTCTACAAGAAGAGATGCGTCAGCAAATGTATTCTTTCTACCATTCTCACATGAAGAAATATATGAAGAAAATAATGGAATAAGGCTTGGATATTTACCTCTTTCTGGGAAATGAGGCATGAGGCATATAATGATGGTGGCACCATGCTTCTTGTGATAATTAAACTTTTCCTCCAGCTCTGCAGTGAACGTGAAATATTTCACTCTGCATTATTATGTGCCCTGAAGCTTGCAAAAGCTAAGCTACAGGGTTTATGGTCAATTCTCAAAGATCCTTAGTGGTTCACCTAATAGAAGAAGGTTTAACTCAATTGTAGTGTATGAGAAACTCAGCCTACATTTTATTTTCTATATAGGGATTGTTCTAGAGATCTCTACAGTAGTTTGCTTTAAATTCCGAATACCTAGCATACAAAAATGCTAACTTAGTCTGTAGAGTTCTTCTCTGTGCACTCTTGATGGCATTGTATTCTTATGGCTATTATATAAGTTTGTAGAACACAAAATAAATTATTACAGTCTGTACAGCCTTGCTCACCATGACAATGGAAAATGTATGTACGGTAGTCTGGTCCATTCTTCTTTAATTCTTCAACTCCCACTCCCATGTGTTAAAGTTATCTTAACACTTATTTCAAGATAAACATTCTTGAGTATTTGCTTCAAGATGATCAGCTGTTCTACTCTTATCAAACATTCTATTTTTCAATTGTTTGGTTCAGCAAGATTATCTAATATGTTAAGCTGTATGCTCTTGTAGCTTATAAGTAGGTACCACTAGCAAGTGTATCCTTAGCTTTCCCTAGTAAGAGAGAGAGAGAGAGATTCTGTACTATGATTGATGACTAGTCCATAAGACACATTGCATAAGTAAAACTAATATTCATTCATTAATTAGAAAACTATATTCATCATACTGCTCTGCATTACATATTATGTGACATTTCATCTTACTTAAAGAAATGCAGTCACTTGAGTCCAAAAGTAAAGATTTTAAATAAAGTTGAGCACAATATTAGGAAGTCATGTTAAATGTGATTTAACAGCTTATGTAAAGTATCAGCAAACAATGATCAGTATACCATATTTTTTGGAGTATAAGGTGTTCCAGACTATAAGACACACCTAGCTTTTGGGGAGGAAAACAAGAAAAAAAATTCTGCCTCTACCTCCCAGCAATTTGCCTCCTTGCAGCAAACAGCAAACAGTGTGGTCAGCTTCAGCACAGCCTGATTTAGCACGAGCAGCTGATTGGGGGTTGGATCAGCCTCCTGGAATACCGCCTATCAGCTGTTCCAGGCTGCGGGGATCACCACTGACCATTGCTACCATCGCCGCCCATCACCGCTGCCACCTATTGCCACCTCTGTGCATCCCATTTTGGCCTCTGTGTGTCTCATTTTTGGCCCCTGTGTGCTCCGTTTTTGGCCTCCATCCACCCCATTTTCAGCCTGTTCCAGGTGGCATGGATCGCCACCACCACCACCTATCCCCACTGCCTGGAACAGCTGATAGGTGGCATTCCGGGAGGCAGATCTAACCGCCAATCAGCTGCTCGTGCTAAATCAGGCTGTGCTGAAGCTGACCAGGCTGTTTGCTGCAAGGAGGCAAATTGCTGGGAGGCAGAAGCCAAAAGGTGGGGGCCGGCGAATGGGCGGGGCTTTGGCAATGTTTGCTCTATAAGACGCACAGACATTTCCACCCACTTGGGGGGGGGCAGCACATCTTATACACTGAAAAATACGGTAATTTTAAAAAATGTCAGTTTCAGTGACTCCTTCTCTGGATGGGCATAGTCTGGATTTTAATGGAATACATTTGTATTTCCCCTCTTAAAGCACTAAGGCAAGTGTGTTGAGTCATGCAAAAATTAAGGCCCTCCTTTGTTTGGAAACAATAATTTGGTTTAGATAACTGGCAGAGCTAAAAGGAATGTAAGAACTATTTACAAACATGTTTAAATATTTAGATATATAATTTAGACATATATTTAGACATATAATAATAAAAATAGACATTTAGCTTTCACTGCTATATAGTAATTTCCCAACCTGTAGCTCTTCAGTTGTCTTCTCCGACTGCTACTTTTTAAAGTGTTCTTCTCGGGATAGGAATGAGTCCAAATCTGAAGACACCTGATTGATAAAGTAAAAGACTATTTGTTAGGAAATAGTCTCCTCATGGGAATTGGTGGCTGAGAGTACATTTTCTTCATACTTAAATCGACAACTATTAGGAACAATAGACTGGGTTATTCCTTGAGCTGGAGTTTTGCTGTTAATCTATTCCCAAGGAGGATCCAAATTTCTCTTTCACAGCCTGCTTTTCAATCACACTCAGTGTATTCTAAGCACTTTTTTCAAAGGATTTGCAGAGACATACAAATGAATGTTAAAAAAGTCATCCTAAGAGCAATTTCAGTATATTTTAGCTTTCCCCCATACATTAATTGCCCATTGACTAACAATTGACCCATAAACTAAGTAACCATTGGTTTCAAGAGGCCAGAAATGGGGGAGAAAGAAGAAAAGAAGAAAATTATGTAAGGAAAAAAGAATTGAATGCGTTGGAAGTGAAATGAAACTCCTACCTTAAGATCACCAAAAGTTTCAAATAGGATCTGAACAGGATATTGATATAGAGAAGGAAATGTGGATTATAGGCTTATTCCTTCTCTCTTTGGGCAATATGAATGAAGGGTGCTATGGACAATGGCTGAATTGAATTAATGCATCCTTTGTGACATGGACTATCATATTAGTATAGCTTCACTCTATTGTAATGGTATGGATGGGAAAATGCCTAGGGATGGTATGGATCTGATAATGACATTTTAGAAATAGTGGTTCAGAGAAAAGAAAGAACAGGAAAGAAAGAAAGAAATTATTTCATTTATTATATAGAAGTAACAGTACTATGGAGTTTTCCCAGGCCACGGAGTTTTCGTAGGCCAAAATTTGGTGGCAGCTCCCCACCTTAAGATAAGAGAGCAGTTATAAAATCGCTAACTGTATAAAATTAAGTTTGTTAAAATCTACCTTGATTCCCATTCCATTCCATTGACTGCCCAGCTCACTTTCACAAGTCTGCATGACTAACAGCTGATAAAAACACATTAAAAAAGCAACACAAAACAAACCAATATATAAAATCTGTAATGACCGCTGATAACTTCCATCATTTGACTTGGAGATGTATAATATGAAGAGGGCATTATTTTATCTGTGAGTCAAGGACAAACCAATTCAAGTTGCCTTGAGATTCAACATGAAATAGTTTGTGTCCTCAAAATGCACAGAATGGCAGAAGGGGATGAAAGTAGCAGGGATAGTAGATCCTTTAGAGAACTTTAACCAAACTTTTTAAGAACTGCTTCTATTGCTTTGACAACTGCTTTTCTGTTGTACCATGGTTGGCATGATACAGCACTGCCCAATATGATGCAAGGGAGTTTTATGATTATTGTCCTTGCATCAATCAGTATAGCTAAGACGGAATAATAGATGTCTGTGAATCAGCTCAAATTCAAATGATCGGATTTGATTACCAAAATCTATTCCTAAAATTGGGCTGATTTATTTCAGCACTTTAACTTGAAGCACTGAATGAGACCAATTTGATTTTCTGAACTGATTTTGAAACGAGGGCTTTTGTGCCCTTCTGCATTGTTCAGTTAATTTGCCTATCCAATTCCTAAAATCAATTCAATTAAGAATGATTTTTTCCAAAATGAATTTCTAAATTAAAGCCCTACTGATTTGAACAAGCACTTTTCTTTTACTCCAAAACAATCAGAGTGGGACAAATGTGCATTTGTTCCATTTCCTATATGGCCTTTATACCATTATTACCCTAACAGAGTTCCAGATGTGTTGGAGTACACATAATTGCTAACCAGGATAGCCTTTGGGGAAATATTAATTATAAGAATTTTAGTCCAACCTATCTCAACTGCATGAGTTTGAAAAAGATTGCTGTATATCCATGGACAGAATGAAGCAGAAGAAACTTTTTTCTTCTGCTTCACTTTACTTTTTTCAAGTGGGGCAATTACTATTGAGATACATTAGGCCTTCACCAGGAGGGTTGGTCGGCTTATTTGCTATCCAACAAAATGGAATTTCAGTTGCTAATTTTCTTCTTTGAGGAAGCTGACAACAGCAATCTAAAACTCAGCAAAATAAGGGGTTACAGAATCTCAGCCCAGGTTCCAGAGGCTGTAATCCATTATCTGGATGAATATCAGTGTTACTTTTTATTTTGTGTCCTTGCCCTTAAGACAGGAGTTGGTGGCTCTGAGTAATAAATTGGTAATAAATGGAGCTCACAGTCTAAGGGGGAAAATGACAAGATAATTTTTTTGTTGTTGTTGTAACCACTCATTGAAACTGCCTCTCTTCCTTTTCCCCACATCCTCACTCTACAGTTTGATATTTCAAAGGATGTTTTCCCTGTTGCTTGGAGACAAGAAAGTGTACAATCAAAAAAACAGGTCTTTCAGTCTTTCCTAAAGCTACAAGATAAAGCAGCCTTTATAGATGTAGCTTGGGAATTGTATACATTGTGTATACTAGAAATCTCAATTCAGCCCTCCCACTCTTCTCCTGAGAGATTCAGCAGACTGGGAGCTTGCCAATTCAGGCAGTCTGTTTCTCCATAAACAGTCACAGCTTAGTGGGGGTTTCACTATTAAAACAAACATTGCCTGATACATTTGCTAAAAATGAATACAATAAAAGCAGTTGTGCATCAGATTATTTAGCATCTTAGCATCTATAGCAACAAAACTATCATTGTTTCTATTTTTCCAAAGCCTAACTAAAGAGATTTTCCCCAGTGTTTTAAATATTCAAATGGAACTAACTTCAAGAACCTCCCTGTCTACCAGCCTCTCATCCTGAGGTCCCATTTGTTAAGCATAGTTTGAATGGAGGCAGATGGTCCATAAGATCAGTCTCTCACAGCTAGTGCTTTCCAAATATATTAAAATGAAACAGTAAACATTCCCAGCAAGCATCATTCAAAACTGGACTAGTTGAGAAGTCTGGAAAGTTTGCTGCATCTAGGAGGCATCAAAAGTGGTCCAGGAACCTATCACCGAGGAAACAAAAATTACTAATGAAATGAATGTTCTCTGAAAGTGTCAGTTTGATAGCAAGGGGTATGGCAGTGAAGTAGGTGTGGAGGTAGTTTGGAAAGGGAAAATGTTGCTCAGTGGCCTAGTTAAAATTTGAGGTGAAACAACAGTTACATAATGGAGGCTGAAGTTTGAAGAACCTTCCCTTTCCTAGCTATTCCTGTAGTTGTTTGGGGAGCGAAGTACAGTAGTTTTTCATTTCAATCGGAGAGTTCAACTCTGGTGCATAGATATAAAGGCTCTTAATTTTTTGTTCTGCAACACAGTCTATTTTTGTGTTAAGGCTTCATTCTTGTCTGCAGTAAAGTTTCTAATTTTGGTGAGTCATGTCTGAAAATCTTCTGAGTGAGAGATTAAGAATCAGCAGAGACGTGATTCACTGGTGAGTCTGATGTGAAGCCTGACTACCAAAGAGAATATTTCATTCATTCATTCATTCATTCATTCATTCATTCATTCATTCATTTTTTCTTTGATTCATGCATATTCACTTACAAAAGTGCTGCTTATTTAGATTCCAATTTAAAAGCTAAAAATTACTGGGCACCCAGGAGAAACTATCTCATTTTTTGCATGAAATGAACCTGCATATCACTACTAAGACTGCATTCTTTATTTGAAAGGCCATTTCGAAGAGGACAGAATATTTAGATTAGATTGCAGATTAACTAAGAGTGACTTACTTAGCATGATCATGTTCTATTGTTTTCTTTGTATTTACTTGTATATTGATATCAGTTATATTTTTTTTGATGTGGTCAAATGACTAAATCAATAAAGTTTTTATTTTGTCTAGTCTAGTTTATTCATAAGTATAAACAATTTTAGTATATTTACTAATCATCTCTTAAACACAACAAATGATCTCTTCTTCTCATATCTTATCTCTTACCTATAAACAAAGCTTTAAAGCCTTGTTCAGTCCTAATCAGTAAAAGTCCATAAAATGATCACAATCTTACATGAAAGTAATTATTATTTACCCTGATCAAACAAATCTAATTTGTATTATTTTCCTCGTAGACAGTCTTTTGATAGATGTGCCTTCGAACAAAATTAACTTGGTATTGAACTAGTGGTATTGAATAGTTGTTTTGGTTGCATTGCCTTGGTAATTTTCTGATTATCTGGCATTTTAAATTTATGGCTGATGTTGGGACTGCCACTTAAAGAAATACAAGCTAGTTGGTCACCTTTTTCTTATTACTTTCTCTCAACAAGAACTCTCTTAATTTAGAATTGAGGATTAAGTGGTTTTAATTTACAATAGCACCACTCCTGAGGGGGAGCCACCCAGAGTTGGTTGGAAGATGGGTAACTGTATAAATGTTTCAAATAAATAAATAATTAAATAAAATATCACCAGATCTAAAGAATTTCCAAACATGAAGAAATGGAAATAAATAAATAAATAAATAAATAGGGGAAACCCACAAAAAGATCTCTTTAAGTCAGTCATGTGATGACTGTTATGATATACAGTCATATGATCATATGGAATAGAATAACAGAGTTGGAAAGGACCTTGAAGGTTTTCTAGTCCAACCCCCTGCTTAGGCAGGAAACCCTATACCATTTCAGACAAATGGTTTTCCAACATCTTCTTAAAAACTTCCAATGTTGGAGCATTTACAACTTCTGGAAGCAAGTTATTCCACTGATTAATTATTCTAACTGGCAGGAAATTTCTCCTTAGTTCTAGGTTGCTTCTCTCCTTGATTAGTTTCCATCCATTGCTTCTTGTCCTGCCCTGAGGTGCTATGGAGAATTACCTGTGTACCAATGAAGGCTTTGACAATCAGTGGTGATAAACTTCCAGGCTAATTGGCTGTATTCTAATTATTTGGTCTCTTGACATTTTGCCAGCATCTATGGCTGGCATCTTCAGGGATGAATATGATCTGCTCTGTAATGCACTTCTTGGCAGTTCAGAGGCCACTGAATAGGAAATGACTGAGCTCTCAGGTTTATAACCAAACTAATTTCTAATTGGAACATGTTGTTGAAATTCCCGAGAACCAGTTTCTGACTGGTTCTTCATCCAGGTGAATTTGCAATTGGTTGAATTTGAATACATTCCAAAGCCTTCAAGAAAATTCTTTTTCTCTTCTTACTTTCTTTTTTCTGTAAACAAATGGCTGTGTGCACTGATGTGGAATGTGAATGACAGCTACATAGATAATGAGTTATTTGCTCAAGACATCTGGCAAAGAACTCTTGCATGTGTTCCTATAGTTTACTTAGCTCATCTACTTCCTGATGGGGTTCTTCCTGGTAATTTCCAAACATCTGAAAATGGTTCTGAACTCGTTAATTCCATAGCTCAGAATCTTTCTGAAATTGGTAGCCACTTTGCACCCATCATACAGCAGTTCTGTGGTTTCAGATCCATTCTGAACATATTTATCATGAAACCCTAATGTGATACATGATCTCAACAGTAGGGCAGAGAAGATCTTGTCTGAACAAAAACCCTCTCAAAACTGCTTCACAAAGCAACACTTCCTCTTGTTTGTAAAATGTGACTGCATTCTTCATGTAGTATGTCTTCTGTGTCCTCTTTTGATGAAGGGGAGGCTAGTGAGCCTGATTAAATATTGTTTAAGAAAGGGGTGGGGGATGCTCAAAACAAGCTTGTTGTTTTTGTAGGGATCCAATATCCAACTCTTACGGATCAGAGCAGACAGTCACAAATGGGTTACAATTGATTGTTTCTTCCCTTCGTTCATTTTTTCTTGTCTTGCTGTCCTAACAGCACAGCAGGGACGAAGTAGGGGATGATTCTTTCATACCTAAAAGAGAAGATGATGATATCTTGGTTTTTAAACTTTGAGCCTATCACTCGATAATTTCCCAGCCAATCTCTAATGTTCCAGTGGGGTAAGATGGTACTTCAGCTTTAGAGTTAAGAGAGACTTTTAAAATATATTTCAATATAGCTTCTCAAGACTAGGAGTTGGAGACTCCTTAATAGATGATTAAAGGTAAAGTTTTGCCTCACACATATGTGCTAGTCATTCCCGACTCTAGGGGGCGGTGCTCATCTCCGTTTCAAAGCCGAAGAGCCAGCGTTGTCCGAAGACATCTCTGTGGTCATGTGGCTGGCATGAATAAATGCCAAAGGCGCACAGAATGCTGTTACCTTCCCACCAAAGGTGGTCCCTATTTTTCTACTTGCATTTTTTATGTGTTTTCGAACTGCTATGTTGGCAGAAGCTGGGACAAGTAACGGGAGCTCACCCCATTACACAGCACTAGGGATTCGATTACACACTGGATTATACACTGGGTTACATGCTGGAAATAGGCAGAGGTCATGAGTGTCTGTTGTTTATGCTGGACCTCATTGCCATTGGCCATAATAGCTTTCTGGCATGACTAGTTAGTGTGCGATTTGGAGGAACATTTTAATTTTGGCTTAGTGTGCTATTTTAAACCTCACCGTTGCAGTTCACGATTTACAATTTCATATGTTGTTCAAATACAGACAATTGTTGTTCATTCTATAAAGCATTAGATTTGCCTTCCAGAAAGCTATTAAAACCTGGCTTTTCCCTCAGGATGGAAGATGTGCCCAGAATTTGTCTGTGTGTGTTTGACTTGAGAAGTTAATATCATGGCACTGGTAATGTGCTTGAGTCTTAATCTTGCATTTTATTATTTGTCTATTAGCTGCCATGGGTAGCAAACAAAATATAGGTACCCATACATTTTCCAAATAAATAAATAGGTTGGTTAAATAAATGGGTTGGTGAGTCTAGCTAGTATTGACACATAATCTAGACAAGACAGAAATTTGAGTGGTCAGTTGAAAAGAAATAAAGATCTGCTTCTCTTGAACATTCAGGTCCACAATTCTGGCATTGTTCTGGATTCAGTTGTAAAATTAAATATCTAGGGTTTGGAGATAGTCAGGATGGCATTTGCATAGCTAATATTGGTGTGCCACTATGCCTTCTTCTGAAAATCTTAGATTTGACCATAATGCCATCTGTTTTGGCTGCATCTTATTTGGACAATGGATTGTGGACCTGTCTTTTAAAAAATACCAAAACCCTTTGGTTTAGAGTGCTGCTGCCAGTCAATGGAGTTAGAACTTGTTCTAGAGCAGGAATCTCCAAGCTTGGCAACTTTAAGACCAACTGGCTGAGGAATTCTGGGAATTGAAGTCTACAAGTCTTAAAGTTGCCAACTTTGGGGACTCCTATTCTAGAGAGAGTGAGACTGCCGCATCACAAGTGTTCACTGGAGATCAGTCTGTCACCCAAAATGGTTCAGAAAGCTTAGAGTTGACGTGGCTAGGACTAAACTCTTTGAAAGACCGTATTCTCTCATAGGATCCTACTCTGAATTTTAATTTAGAAGAGGAAGTTTTCCCGCCCCACATGTCTCTTCATCTCTAGAAGCACAGAGAAAGCCTTCTCAATGGTTGCTCCCAAGCTCTGGCGCACCCTATCTAGAGAAGCAAAGAGACTGACACAGATTTTTAGCCCTTAAACAGACTTGGAAATTGCTGAAATATGTTTCGGCAGGTGGTCGCTGTTTATTTCTTGTTTGCATTGAAGGGAGTTTATAACCAATGGGCTTTTATTTGATTATGCTCCAATTTATTGGTTTGCATTTTATTTTATGGTGATGGGAAAAGTGGAAAGATGGGACAGTAACTTAAGAATGAGTAAATAATGCGCTGCTGCTCTCCTGTGACCATTCTCTGGTAACTAGTATTCATTGTCCTAGTGCTTCTGACTTGGGAGGTTTATGAGCCATAAAACTATTCTGCTCCTTTTAAAATATATTCTACACAAGTAGCCATCACTGCATCACATGCCAGCTAATAAATTAATGGCTAGTGAACTTCAGGCTCCTAGACTGAAAATTGCCTCTAAAATGATCTTCTATATTTAATGCTTCAATTGATATTTGAACCAGACTCTGATCATACACATATGTACCATATGCAGTATAGTACATATGCATCCACTAATAGTGGTGGGGAGCAAAATGCTAACTTTTTCCAAAATTCGATTTCATAATATGATTAGCTTTGTGTGTCAAAGAATTATATTTGCAAGCCTCTGGTAAATAAAAATAGTAGCAATTATATCAGGACCAAACTTCTTTTATGCCTTGCCCTTTAGGGCTTCCTTTCTCAATTTTCAGTTGACTTCACTTGGAAGTATTTGGCATCTCTGTCTGGGGAAGAGGGAAATTGGGCATTAAGCTGAAAGAATTGGACTGATTTTCTCCCCCATTGTTAAACAAGGAAATGTTACAGAGGAAAAATGCCCTATTTTAAGGGAACATGGATTAAATAAACCCTGTAAGAGACAAGAAGAGAAAAGAAGAGAGCGGGGAATTGCCAGGCTTGTGATAGTGCTGCATCTATAAATGCACCGTGGAGGAAAATTTCTGTCCCAGATGGAACCACTATGATGTTGTGGAATGCTTATGAGCATTACAAGTGTTGAGAGCAGCGGGGTGTGTGTGTGTGTGTGTGTGTGTGTACAGAAAATGGAATGGAAAGGAATTGAGCAGAACAGAACAAAACAGAATATTGGAATGGAATAGAATAGAATAGAATAGAATAGAATAGAATAGAATAGAATAGAATAGAATAGAATAGAATAGAACATCTGTGGTTCAGTGATGCCTTAAACCAAGCTTAACAAAAACAGAAATAGGCACATTCCACCTCAGCAATAGGTATGCAAATTACCAGCCTTCAGTGAAGTTCCAGAGCCATACTTTACAACGTAATAACTCTCCGAAGTACCTGAGCACAACACTGGACACATCACTAACCTTCCAGCAATAACTGGGAAAAATAGCTGTAAAATCGAAAAGCCACAACAATTTACTGAACAAACTGGCTGGAATATCCTGGGGTGCTGATGCCAACACCCTACGAGCAACAGTCTTGGCTTTGGTTTATCTCACAGCTGAATATTTTGGCTTAACAGCATCTGCACCCAAATGGTTGATATTCAATTTTTCCAGACAGTATGTATCATCTCTGGTATGTTGTATCCCACTCCTGTACACTGGTTAGCAGTACTTAGCAATATCATACTGCTCAGCAATATCATACTGCCTCACAGACAACAAGCTCTCATTTGGCTATGGTCAAGGATGCTGAACAACAAGGCCCTCTTTAAAAGAATTCACCAGGACAAGGCAGAGCCCATCACAAGATTGCAATCCCATAGGCCAGCTTGGAAAATAGCTATTCACTTAACATCTACCCAGTTTAAACCTGAGAATGCCTGGAGAGAGGAATGGTTGAAGGTACTGTCTTGTGGACCATTAGTGATTCCTCTCGGCTGCTTACACTGATAGAAAATAATTTAAAACATCCACGATAGATATTTTTTTAAAAATAACAATGATAATAAATATGGCTTCTCTTTTTTTACATAAGTGTCACAGAAATGCCGGTAAGATCCCACAGAGTTGGTCTCCTCTGGGTCCTGTCAGCTAAACAATGCCGGCTGGCGGGCCCACGGGGGAGGGCCTTCTCTGTGGCTGCCCCAGCTCTCTGGAACCAGTTACCTCCTGAGGTCCGGACCATCCCCACCCTATTGGCCTTCCGAAAAGTGGTGAAGACCTGGCTTTTCCGGCAGGCCTGGGGTCGTTGATCTCGCTTTGCAATCTGGCGAGATCCAGCCATGAATGGTGTGAATGGGTTTTAAGGTTTTTAATGTTTTTCAATTTTTAATTGTTTTTAGAATGTTTTTTTTTAAATGTATTGTGAGCCGCCCTGAGTCTTCAGAGAGGGGCAGCATATAAATTTAATATATATATATATATATAAAAATCCAATCCAGGGATATTGGATTCAGCCACTACTGCCTGGCTGTGTTTAATTGGGCAAGCTGGCTACAGTTTACAGGAGTCTTAGGCCAACATCTCTAAATTCGTGTAGGAATCCCACTGCCATTTAAGCCAACAGTGTCACCTCTGGCAACAGCTCACTGGAGATATTAACAGTGACCTTTATAATATGGTAGCTTTGTAACCCTTAGGACAAGACTTGACCTGTCATGCTAGACATGCAAAATATGTGCTCTGCCTTTGAGCCCTCCCTGCTTAAGATGCAGGCCCAGAAGAACTGGCAGTGAGTGAAGCGAGAAGGCACAGTGTCTCCCAAGAGCCTTAAGCTGCAAATGATAAACGGGAGATCGGGCTAAGCAGAATGACTGGGGATTCATTTAGTCTTTTCAAAGAGAGAAGAATCTGACATTTTGGCCTCAGCTTTTCGTTTCCTCCATTCCAATTTTCTAAATGTTAATTTTCTAAATTTTTGTGCAGAGTCACCTTACAGGGGAGAGGGGTGACATAAAAATTTAACAAACCCACAAATTAATAAATCTGCTTTAGTATATTTCACCCACTGTGGACACTTGTTACCAAAACCAGATTTTCCAGACTTCCTGAGGAATGTTCAAGGACATTAACATATTCTCCACTGAATATCATGCTTTTGTTTCTTATATTGGTACCAGGGTGGTCTAGGGTTTTTTTTTTTTAATCTCTCCTATAATTAGCATGGCATTTTAGTAAACCAGGCAAAGAACAACATCAAGAACATCCATTTCCTGCCTCATGAAAGTTGCGGGAGCCCTGACAGTGGAGCCAGCAATCAAGGTAAATGCTACAGTAGTTTCTACCCTGCTGAGGTCAGAGGCCTACAGGTTGTTCCATTTGTTCCTTAAAAACAGAGCAGCATGGAAATGTATTGTGACTCTATTCTGACATTGTGACTCTTTTGATATCATAGAAAAGTAACAGCAACAGATTAACAGAGTTGGAAGGGACCTTGAAGGTCATCTAGTCCAACCCCCTGCCCAAGCAGGAGACTCTACATTTCTGACAGATGGCAGTCCAGTCTCTTCTTGAAAGCTTCCAGTGATGAAGCTCCCACAACTCCTGAAATTGGTTGATTGCTCTCACTGTCAGAAAATTTCTCCTTATTTCCAGGTTGAATCTCTCCTTGTTCAGTTTCCATCCATTATTCCTTGTCTGGCCTTCAGGTGCTTTAGAAAATAGCTTGAGCCCCTCTTTTGTGTGCCAGCCCTCAAATATTGGAGGGCAGGTAGTCCTCGACTTATGACTACGGTCGAACCTCAAATTTCTGTTGCTAAGTGAGACAATTATTAACTGAGTTTTACCCCATTTTATGACCTTCCTTGCCACAGTTGTTAAGTGAATCACTACAGTTGTTAAGTTAGTAACATGGTTGTTAAGTGAATCTGGTTTCCCCATAGACTTTGTTTGTCAGGATACAAAAGGTGATGACATGACTCCGGGACATTGCAAATATGAGTCAGTTGCCAAGCACCTGAATTTTGATCACGTGACCATGCAATGGTCCTAAGTGTTGGTCATGAGTCACTTTGTTTAGTGCCGTTGTACCTTCGAACAGTCACTAAATGAGCTGTTGTAAATCAAGGACTACTTGTACATGGTTAATTGGATTGTATTTGTATTGTCATTATTTGCTGGTTGTTTACCTTCTGTTTTCTCAAGTACATGGCCTTTTTTCCCAGTAGTTTAAAATAGAACGTTCAGGTTTTGTTTTACTTGTGCATTATTTATAAAAATCAATACAATTATAAATTAAAAAAGAGTGTGTGTTAGAGAGAGAAAAGTGGCTAGTGGCAATATACTGTTATTTAGGGACACAGCACAGCATGAATTTGTAAGAAAATGTAGATGTAAAACACAATTTAAAATGAAGTTGGAGTAAATACAAATTAAAATGGAATTTGAATAAAATACAATGATTTAATATAGAGGGAAATAATATTTTCATTATTTTTTCCTTGTTTTATAACTTGTAGGCCACCCAGAGTCACCTTGTAGGGGAGACAGGCAGCCTAACAATTTAATGAGAAAATAAAATAAAATTAAATTTAATTTAATTTAATTTAATTTAAAAAAAATTAAAAAATAAAAATAAGCAAGTGCAAGGAAGCACAAGGCATTGCTGGTTCATTTCCCAAGCAAACAGCATGTATGTATTGTGAATGTTTTCATGCCACTTCAATAATTTTGACACTACGCAGGTTACATGTAGCAATGTACAAATATTTATTGATACAGGAATCATAAAAAAAATCAAACAATATAAAGCCAACATCTTGGAAGAGACTCCTGATGGACATCAGACTAGCCTCTTCCATAATGACTTTTGGGAAGCTGTTGAAGACTGGACTTTTTTGGAGAGCTTTAGAGCTGTAGCTTTCTTCTTTTTCTCCCTTCCTCCCTCTCCTTCTCCCATTTTTATGTTCCGAAGAACTGCTTTCAGACTGTGGCTGTTTCAACATTCTTTATATTCTATGTAAGCCACCAAGCATAATTTGATTGAGGTGGTGTAGAAGACAGATAGACAAACAAACAGACGGACCTAAAAGTACTTTACTCATCCAGGTAAAATCACTGCTGTATGACTGCACTGGCTTGCAGTTGCTTTCCAGGTTCAATTCAAGATGCTGGTTATCACCTTTAACACTCAACATGGCACAGGGCCAGACTACTTGTGGGACCACATCTTCTTGAGGGTATCTGTCCATCTTACTAAGTTAGATGGGATGGGTGCGCTCCAAGTCCCCTCTGATGGGACCTTGAAGGCATGACTTCTCTGTGGCTAACCCAGTCCTTTGGATCAGTTTCCCACCAGATATCAGAAGGTCCTCTGCCTGTTTAAGCCACCTGCAGGGCTGTGATAACCTGCCTCTTCCCCCAAACATTGGGCTACGATGGAGGGTTGAGCTTCGGTGCCTGACTGTGGGTAGGGTATGTTTTTAAAATATGTTTTATGGCTTGTGAGCTGCCTTATATGACACAGGTGGCCACATATCCAATAAATAATTAAGCAATGGTAAACATGATGTAGAAGGGAAGGATTATTCTAGGACAGGGGTGTCAAACTCAAGGCCCATGGGCCATATTCGGCCTGCGGGGTGCTTAGATCTGGCCCATGGGGCCACCCTGGAAACAGTGAAGGAATGGCCCACAGTGCTTCTGGCAGTGAAAATGGAGCTCAGGAAGATCATGTGCAGTCCTCGTGAGCTCAGTTTTCACTGGCAGAGGGTTGCATGTGGCTGTCGTAGCCAGAAACTGAACTCAGGAGCCCCTGACACGAGTGACATTGAGCTAGCCACACCCATGCTGGCCACGCCCACCTCAGCCCCCAAGGTTAAACACAACCTGATGTGGCCCTAAATGAAACCAAGTGTGACACCCCTGGTCTAGGATCTCCCAGTTATAATCCTGATGCACTAAATTTCAAATTCCTGTCTGCAAAACAAAAATATATTTTGTTGATTGCTGGCTGCACTAGATTCCTTACTATGCTCTCTATAAAGGTAGTCCTCAACGTATGACCACAATTGAGTCTGAAATTTATATTGCTAAGGGAGAAATTTGCCCCATTTTACCACATTTGTTAAGTGAATCACTGCAGCTGTTAAATTGGTAAGACGTTAAGTGAATCTGGTTTCCCCATTGACTTTGTTTGTCAGAAAGTCACACAAGGTGATCAGATGACCCCAGGATGCTGAAACCGTCATAAATGTGAGTCAATTGTCAACATTCAAATTTAAACCACATGACTATGGGGATGCTGCAACGGTCTTAAATGTGAAAAATGATCATGTCACATTTTTCAGTGTCGTTGTAACTTCAAACGGTCACTAAGTGAACTGTTCGAGGACTACCTGTATACATAATAGAAAGAGAATTTATGATACCCCAATTCAGATTTTAAAAGGCAACAGATGCTCAGCTCCTATTGCTTGTAATTGAATGTCTATATTTTGTGATGAAACCTCTCCTCCTATGGATGGCTTAGAGTGAGCTTTCCAGTGGTTGGGAATCAGATGTTGAAAAATGAGAAGGTATAAATGTGTGTGCTATGCATTACTTCTGCAAATAAAACCAATAATCTTGGTGCAGAATTTCTTTACGGGCTGTCCTCACTAGACTCCTGCCTGTTTTCTGCCATTCATCCTGCTGACTGCCACATTGTTTCTGGGGAGATAATTCTGATGGGCAATAAAGCACGGTGGTATTGTGTAGCAAACTGGTTAATCTCCTTTGTGGGACCACTCAGTTTATGGGACAAAATAGAATTGGTGTCATACATTATTAGATAATAGAAAGGACAGTGTGGTGCCGTCTATGATTTAAGAGTAACGGGCATTGAACTCTCCACATTAAACCTTTCCAGACATGCATAATTGATGGCTGCATATCAAATTAATTTTCCTTGTCAGGGCAGGAAGTGAAAAATGCCAGTCAGGTCATCTAATTTGTATTGCTTAAGCTACCATTACAATGAGATATGGCTATCTCAGGTCAATGGTACAGATTAATTTTGTTGGGGTTTATGAGTTGCCATTGCATAGATTTAGCCAAGCTGTCTTGGATGCATCTGTACACAGGCAAGGAGGTGCACATCTATAGCAATAAAATAAGTTTTCATGTGGATTTTCATTGATTGGGGTTATCATGACACCACCAAGAAGAGAAATACAAGACACAACTAACTTTCCAGGGATGCTTTGGCTGTGAGATGAAGAAATTGTTGCAAAGGGAATTCTTGGCCTTAGGTTTGGATGGTTCCAAAAGAAGAACATGCTATATTCCCAATAGACTTTGTTTATTTGTTTGTTTATTTTTGTTTGTTTGTTTAATTAATTAGCTGTCTCTCTCATCTCAGGGTAACTCTGGGCAGCTTACAATAATAAAAGATATAAACTATATAGGCATAAAAGGCATAAATAAGTTAATACAAAAAGACAAACACTGCAGCCCAATTAAAAGATGGGGAGGGCAGGAACAGGATGAAGGGGAGGGAGGTGGCATCTTTATTAACCTGTCAATCACCTTCACTGTGATGCTCCTCCATTGGAGCCCCAAGCTAAGTGGCAGAGCCAGGTCTTTATGTGCTTATGGAAGGTCAGGAAGGTTGACATCATTCTGAGGGGCAAGATGTTCCAGAGGGCACATGCAACAGCAGAGAAGGCCCTTTTCCTGAACCCTGCCAACTGGGAATAATTGGGCCAATGGGGCTAGCAACATGCCTCCTCTGCCGGCACAGGTCAGGGTTGGCCAATCCCAGTGGGATGAGATGGTGATTTATTGATAGACCTTTTCAAAACCTGGAGCAGTCCAAATTATTTTGGAGAGTGTTTTCCAAAACTGATTACATACAAGTAGTCATTGACTTATGATTGGTCACTCAGCAACTGTTCAATTTTCCATTGTACACCCCCCCAAAAAAATATATTTACAACCTGGATTTGAAACTCTGATGACCCATGGTTTGGGTGCTCAGCAGTCGGCCCACATTAATGGCCATTTGCAGCATCCCATGGTTATATGACTGCAATTTAAGTCATTTTGTGACATTTTGCTGAAAACTGACATTTACTTCCAATTTTCAGCAGCAAAGGAAAAGGCCCATAGCAAACAATGAACAACTACCACAGAAAAGTGTTGAGCAGGGGGGAAATTAGAAGATTTGGGCAGTTGAAATGAGTATAAAGATTTATTGCAAGCTTTAGCTCTCTACAAGAATCTGAGCTACTAAAACTCAAAGCAAATTGGCAGTAAGTAACAACCAAAGGAATTCAAGGTGGATGGATTTAGATCTCTTGTGGGTGCACGGGGACTCATGACTGATGGTGCATTGGACCCTCAGGCTCAGCCTGGTCATCTCCTACAAAAAGATTGTAAAATCAGTCACAGTTATAGTATGTGATGATCTGCTTAATGACTACTATGATGTACACCCATAATTGCTGGTTTAGTTGCATCGTAAACCAAGGACTAGCTGAATCTGACTACTATGAACTTGATATAATACTGTACAGGAAATCATACAGATGGAAGGGGGGGCACCAGTGCAGGAATTCAAATTAACATATTCTTGACAGATGGCTGTCTGTCAAGAATATGCTTTAACAAATCTAGGGAAGGGAAGATAATCACTTGTTGCATACATATGTGTGGTCTATTTTCCATTATGTCATTTCAATTGGCAGTAGAATAGCTTCTTTTTCTGTACATAGGCTTGTGAGTGTGTTGAATTCCTGGATCACAGGAATGTGTCGGTCCTTCACAGAAAGGCATTTTTGCATATGCAAATTAGCAACAAAGCTTTGGAATCTGCTTGTCTGTGGCTAGAGTTCTTCCTAGAATCAGTCCAGCTGTCCTCTTAAACTAGGATGTCTGCTACAAACCCCATCTGGCCAAGAAAGCTACTCTGAATAGGACAACCAGGCAGAGCTTTTCTGCCTGATGTTATTGGCTGACAATACTAGCTGTTGTTACAGCTGCATGTAACCCTCCCAGCACCTTACTTATGTCAGCAATGCTATGATTAAAGGTCTATTTAATAAGTCATATAGGCCTTTATTTGTTTGAGCCTCAGGGTCTCTTCAGGCAGAGAAGTTAATAAGGGTTCCAATAACACTGCAACGGCCAAATTTCCTAATATAATATAATAAAAATCAAAGCTTGCTAGTCAATGAAATAATGTCATTAGGGCTGGGTTTTAAGGGAAATCCTGGGCTTGTGAAATGAACAAGAGAACCTTCATACGAAGAAGAATTGGTTTTCAACATTGCAAATAAGTAAAATACACACTACCAGATAAGAACATTATGCTTGGAATAAAAAAAAAATAGTTACACAATGGAAATAACACAGTCCGATTACTGCTGAATTTCAGATTCCAGTTTTTGTGCCATTTAAAGTTCCTGACTTGTATAAATGATGTGAAGGATCTTAGCTGGAAAACTTTGGGCTGTCACAAGATTTGAATTTGAGAATTGTTGTGCTCTGCTCTGCTTTGATTGTTCAAGGATAAAGGAATGAAATCCCTATTCATGAGATTTTGCAGCAATTCAAACTAAGTGCATTATATTATTTGGGGAAATTAGAATCTTTTAGATCACTATGCTGGGAGTCTTTGCATTTTATTCCATCACTACCCATCATCAGCAAACAGTAAACAACCAGATGTTGGTAGGCAGATTAACACATCCATGCCTGTTTATAAAACTACATATTTCTGGATAAATGTGCTTTTGTGCAGCTCATAAGTGCTTCATTCAAAAACTTATTAGTATGCTGGAGATGAAAGATCCTCTCAGTTACAGCCTCATCGTAGTGATAGCATTTCTAAACATGGTGTAATGACAGGTCTTTCCTCTGTGGGCAGATTACATAGGCTGTATCCAACACAGAAACTAATGGAATACATCATCCCTCCTCTGTCAGACAGCTGCCACACACACCTGTCTACAGTACTTTATCACCTGTGTTGACCAGGTGAGTGCCAAAATAGAAAACTGCTATGGTATAACAAAACTTGGGAAACACAATGCTCCAATTCAGGGGTGAAATCCAGCAGGTTCTGACAGGTTCTGGAGAACCAGTAGAGGAAATTTTGAGTAGTTCGGAGAACCAGCAAATATCACCTCTGGCTGGCCCCAGAGTGGGGTGGGAATGGAGATTTTGCAGTATCTTTCCCCCAGGAGGGAAGGGAATGGAGATTTTGCAGTATCCTTCTCCTGGAGTGGGGTGGGAATGGAGATTTTGCAATATCCTTCCCCAGCCACGCCCACCAAGCCACGCCCACAGAACCAGTAGGGGAAAAAAATGGATTTCACCCCTGCTCCAATTACTTGCTATACAGGCAGTCCTTGACTTATAACAGATAATTTAGTGACCATTCAAAGTTACAACGGCACTGAAAAAAGTGACTTATGTCCACTTTCCACACTTAACAACTGTTTGCAGCATCCCCAGAGTCACTTGGATCAAAATTCAGATGTTTGGCAATTGACTCATATTTATGACCGGTTGCAGTGTCCCAGGGTCATGTCATCAAATCTGTGACCTTTTGACAAGCAAAGTCAATGGGGAAGCCAGATTCACTTAAGAACTGTGGAAGGAAAGCTCATGAAATGGGGCAAAACTGACATAATAGATGTTACATTTAGCAACAGAAATTTTGGGCTCAATGATGGTTGTAAGTCAAGGACTACCTGTACATCAAAGTAGTTCCCTTGGAAATTTTTTCAGTCTACTTTGGAGCTGGCAGCTATAAAGCCTAAGAAAATGAAGTGAACACAATGTCATCTAATTATACAACTGGCACAATGCACCTTGTCAGCCTGTTCTTTCATCTGGCATGCCAGGTGAAGGGTTAATCCTCTAATGTCTCAATGAAGGTACATAAATTAGCTACTAATCTGAACCTAATGCAAACTATGTAAAGT
>JANHZT010000582.1:80979-91976 GCA_032468215.1 Stegonotus admiraltiensis
GCTCCAACAAGAGTCCAAAAGCTCAGAAGACAAAACCTCTGGTCCCAGTGACCAACCCAGATTGGATCCTGCAAATCGATCTTGGACTATTTGGACAATTAGAAATGACATTTCCTCACAGGAAGAGAGTTTAATTTCAGCAAGCAGTGCTTCTGCTGTGCTAGGAATTTCTTTGGTGTGAACTGCACCTTTTTTTTAACTAGAAAAAGAGAAGAGAAGCAGCAAAATCAAGGACAGAAGGGGAGAATAACATTTCCAAAACCTGAGATAACCTCACTTGTGTTCTACAGTCTTAATTTCTTTTTCTAAGGTGAATGTCAAATTTCTTTCCACAGTTTTGGGCAAAAAAAGCGGGGGGGGGGACTTTTCAGTCAGATTTGATGCTTATCTGTTCTTCCACATCTTCTAACATCCCTTTTCTCAGCACGATTTTTCTTGGGCAGATAGAAAGATCCCCTCTTTTTAAAGTTTACTTGGATCCTTTCTTCTTCAAAAGAAGCACTTTCAAACCACAAAGAAATAGGAGCACAAAAGCAGAGGCATGGTAATGAAACTCAGTCTAAAGTTATTTGTCTCGTGTGCACAAAAGAAGTGGGGGAGGGAGCCTCAATTGTGTTGTCACAACCACCATTTTTATTTTATTTTTCTTTCTCCCACCCCAGATCCTGCAGATTGCAACTGTATTCTGTATCAAATGAGGATTATTGAACCAAAAATTGGTTGGGTTCTCGATCTGGACAACTCCCTCCACCCAAAGGTTTCTTCAGGTGGAATTTGAATTTTCCTTGAAACAGCCTTTGAAAGGTAGCTGTAGAAGATGACTAGGCTGAGCCCAAGGAAGGGCTCACACCCCTCATCAGTCTTGAGTCCCTTTATGCCCACAAGAGATCTAAGTCCAGCCCACCTTGAATTCCATTTATTCCACACTATTCATTTATTCACCTATTTGCTTTGACTGTTAGTAGTTCAGATTCTTGTAGAGATCTTAAACTTGCAATAAACCTTTATATTCATTTCAATTACCTGGATTTCTCATGCCTGAAAATAGCTCTATGTCACTTCCTTACCACACTGCTTTTCCAGGAAGGGTCCTAGGGTCTAAGGAACCCATGGCTTTGTCTTTTTAAAGCCTTGGATGGTAGTGGCTGTGCAGACTTTCTTATGCTGCTACTTTATATTTTAGAGAGGTTGTGAGCTCCCTGGGATTCTGCAAAGTGTAGGCAACATCTAACCATTTAAAATAAATAATTAAGTAGCTGCTCTGAGAGCTTAAGTGCTGCTGAGGTTGAAGGCATGAGCAGACAGCAGAGGGTGGATGCGTGTGTATAACCATAAATATCTTGCAGAGGTAGCATGTGGATGTTTTTATTTGAGCCATGATTGAGTTGCTAGCTTCTTTTATCATACTGTAACTGCAGACATGTAGAAGAAATCTGTATTCCAGCTCCTGGGACCTACATGCATCAGTGAAGCTGGGTTGGGGTGAGTTCAAAGAGATGATCACATAGCTTCATTCAAATCATATTTATTTGGTAAATGTATATATCTGTTCATATGATATAAGTAACTCTGAGTGGCTTACAGTGTTAAAAAACAAAAGCAATGCAACAAAATAACCAAAAATGTAACAACTGAAATTGTTTAAAAACAATAACAAACATTTTTTAAAAAACCACGATCTGCCAACTGCACAATTTCCCTAGCAATACAGCTACTTTGCAGACTCCAGACCCACATTACCAGATTCCCCAACTCAGATGGCAAAGCCATGTCTTCAAATCCTTCCAGAAGGCCAGAAAGGTTGGGGCCAATCTGACCTCAGGGGGATGATGTTCCAGAGGCAGGTGCCATGGCAGAAAAGGCCTTCTTCCTGGGTCTGATTAGATGACTTTGTTTTGTAAACAGAACCCGCAACATGCCCATCAGCTGGACCTGATGGATAGATGTGATCTGGGAGAGGCAATCCCCCAAATTCAACTTCAGGGACTCATTGCTCCAAAACATAATGATAGTTGTAGTCACTTAAGACAGACTTTCTCAACACAGCATTCACCATTTTACTATACATTTCAATTCATCCAATTATTTCTAGATGTAATCAGCAGAATTTATTCTTTTAAGAAAAATAATCCTTTGGTTTATGACAAGCAAGGATTTTAACAACAGGACTTGGGTTTGTAAAAAAAATTACCTGAATAAGGAAATAAAACTCATTTAAAGCATTTATAAACATGGAGAGGATGATTCTTAAATCCCACCCAATTTCACTTCAGAAATTTTTCAGATTTTCTGATGAACTTGAGTTTTTTGAAGTTCATCAGATATTTTATATTAGCACCATCTTCAACCAAACCAGAAACAGGGAAACTGTCTACTCCAGATGTTTTCAGGAATTTATCTCTCATTTGATATAATCAGAATGGGCAGTGGTCAGGGATGAGGGATTCTGTACTCCAACAACATGCCTTGAGTCATAGGTTGCCCTCTCAACCTTAAGCAATACACTTCATTAGAGTTTATGGAATTGGGGGGTAAGTATTTAATACTGTCAAAAAATTAATAGACCAAGTAACCAGAGGAACAGTTTGCCTTCAGAAGTTGTGGTTACTCCATAACTGGAGGCTTTTAAAATGTGACTGGACAGCCACTTGTCTGGAATGGTATATGGTCTCCTGCTTGAGCAGAGGGTTGGACTAGAAGACCTTCTAGGTCCCTTCTAACTCTATTATTCTTTTATTCTGTTCAATTAATTAACCACCATTCAATTCCGTACAAGCAAAAAACTGTAGTAGCAAAATATGTGGTAATCAACTTGAAGTAATAACAATAACATAATATGAATAGAGAAGTTCCAATCTTCAGGAGATCTAACTACCATGTAAAAGTATCAGCTGAATTTCCTTCATTTCAGTCAAAAACTAATTTCAATGAACTATCTTGTTTAGCTATATATCTAGATATAATTGTGCAGGTTCAGGAAAATGCAGGGTTTACTCATTTAAGTGCAGCCTAGCAAGTCAACGTGTAACTTCTCTTTCAGAAGAGAGGAGTTTATTAAAACCAGGATGGTTCAGGCCAAGATCTCAGTCATGAAGGATGTCCAAGGACCTCTATTGATTGGGATATCAAACTGAAGCTTACTTTCAATTTTTCATTTGCTGTAGTGATCTTTCCAGGACCTGAAGTTAGCCAGGAGGTATTGGACATCAGAATTCAGTACCAATACCACCAGAACGTAACTGGAGAAAATGGGGGGGGAGGGGGTGTCCCTCCCGTGTGTGTGTGTGTCATATCTTACACAATTTTGTTTAGTCTGATTCTGTTTTCATATGTTCTACTCTCTCTTACACTTTTGAGGCTCATTAAAGAATTGAGCCCAGCATGGAGAAATGGAAAGAAATACCAAATGTATCCTGACTAATTTTATGAGAACACAGGATTTACCTTTAGTATACCTATTTTCTCCCTCTCCTCAAAATTGCCTTTTAAAGTGTTCTAAGGCTCACAAAGCTGTGGTCACAGCACATTGGTTTTATCCTGGCTTTTATTGTTGGTTTTAATACTTGTAATCTTAGTCTGATTTTTAATGCTTTAAACCAGGCTCACATCACCATGTATCAAGAGGCTGAGGCACACACTGTTAAAAGGTCTTTAGTTAGAGCAGCCTTATTCAACCTGGAGCCCTCTCCTTGGAATATGCTGGGCTACAACTCAGGAAGTTTACCTATGTTGTCCAACCGATGAGAATTATAGGGCACTTTGACGTTACCATTTTGCAGCTCTTTGGGAGAAGTAAAGAAAATATCAACTTGACCATGGTTTTGATGACATCAATTGTGTATTGATTTACAGTTCTGTTCTGGACTACTGAAAACCACAGCAAAGTTGATATATTTTTCTGCAATTATGCAACCTAATGAGGAGTATGTATGTATGCATTGTTATGTATGCAGTTCTCATTGCCATTTGCACCCATGATCACCAGTATTGGGGAAAGCATCTTATTATAAAATTGCTCTCAGTTCATTTTCAGAAGGTCCAAGGCTCTTTAATGCAACAGAGGAATGGTGGCTTAGCAGCCAAAAAATCTTTGGAGGAATGTTAATTTTTTGTTTACTTGCTTATTATATATGTCCCTCATATAAATCTACTTTTTTACACCGGATCTTCCTCTTATAGCAACCTTTGAGATTATATTTATTTCTAAACCACCAAGAGTGATGGAAGTGTGCTGGTGGACACACAAACAGACAGACAGACAGGTAGACAGACAAACAGGCAGACAGAATTGCAAATCACAAGACAAATACTTTGAAAAACAAGGAGGGAGTAGAGGACTATTAGCAATTTATTTCACTTTTGCGTGGGTGATATGAGAGTTATTTGTCATGCAGCCAGGGAAAATGACAAGATAGCAAATCAAACACAAACACAAAAGACATTTGAGCCAGCCAACCCAAATAGGTTGGAAGGAAGGAAAATAAAATAAAATGATGTGTGTCTGTCTGCCTGCCTGCCTGGCTGGCTGGCTGGCTGGCTCTCTCTCTCTCTCTCTCTCTCTCTGTGTGTGTGTGTGTTTGGTTTTCATTTCCTCCCTGCTTTATATTTTATTTTAGACAGTTACAAAAAATAGAGTACCAGAATATGTAACCATAAAATTGTTGGGGGGTTTTTTCAACAAAAATATGTACTTGGATTTCTTGTGAGGTTGACTAACAGTTCATTCCTACTTGTGGGATGAAGCCTGATAGATTAGGACAAACAGTTAAACAGCATGGGGGACATCACAGTGCATTGTAGTGCCAAACAAACATGTACCATATCCAGACTCAATCACTGAATACCACTGTCTGAAAATATCCCTGCATGTAGAAATAATACCTGTGTAATGTAGTACCCTAGTACCTAGTACATGTATAGTCAGTGCTGGAATGCTGCTGGTTTAACAAATGGTTCGATGAGCACGTGCTTTGCGCTGAAAATGGACCATTTAGAAGCTCAGCTGCTTGCCTTCCAAATCAGCAACCATAACAGTATTACCAGGGGGGGGAATCAGCTGTGCCGCGCGATTGAGATGAGCTAGAAAGCAGGAAATAAAGGACAAGATAGGGCGGGGATGGGTAGGCGGGGCCAGCTGATCATTGGAGCTACCGGTTCGCCCAAACCTGTCTGAACCGGCTAAATACCCCCTCTGTGTATAGTACATAGTACATAATAGTCGTGGAGATAATTCTAGTGGAGATCATGGTCACCACTGCTGAAAACTGCTGAGGCAAAAGTAGGTTCAGCAGAGACACACTCACTCTGTCTCTTCCCCACAGGAAGTCATCTGTCATGGCATCTATTGTTAACAATTTGGAGCATTAAAGTTCTAGGGGGATATCTTAGGTCAGAGGTCAAGAGATGATTGTAGGGAAACTCCAATATGGTTTTTGTTTGACCCTCCAATTACACTGTATAGCAGCTTCTCCCAATTCATACCCTACTAGATTCATTTCATTTTTACTACAAACCTCATGATATCCAGCTAGTTTGCAGGGGACGATAGACTTATAGGTAAACCAATCTGGATAGCTTTTTTGGTTTAGGGGAGACTGCTCAGAATACCAATTTGCACTTTTGAAAATACCTTCAAAATACCTTCAAAATACAGGGGTGGAGTAATTAAGTGTTGTTGTTGCTGTATAGAACAAAACATCTAATTAAAATCTTATTTCCATAATCCTAGTCTTGCTTTTTCTAATGCAATGGATGTGCCTGTCTCAGTGTGCAAGAAGCTATTTGGCAATCCCTATCAGCTTCAGGACTTCAGATAAAGTCACAATTCCTTTTATGTTTACATATTTATAAATATGTTGCCATATTTAGATTTGAAAATCCCATCCTACCATAGGACCATGCAAAGGACCATGAATCTCATCCTCAAGTTGAAACATTTAAGAGTTGTAGTTTAGAGTAAATATGTGAGGTCATTAGTTAGAGAACACCTGCATGGATCTTATGGACCTCTACAATTTGAGTGCCATTTCCTTGGTCTCTTGACTGACCTCAAATGAGGGGAAACAAGACTCCAGCAATCTGTTCTGCACACCTACCTAGCTTGTCTCCACCTTCGCATTGTTGATGATAGTCATGACTTCCGCAAGGAATCTAATAATTCTAGTTCTTGAAAGTGCCAAGAATTCCTTGTATCTTTCTAAAATTGCCAAGTGTTCTGACCTAGGCTTCCTGACTCAGTAAAGCACATGAGTAGTCCCAAAAACCTGTTTTATTTTAACAGCTATGAATTCTGTTCACTCACAGATGAGTCTCAAATAGTTGTAAAGAGTCCTTTGAGATAAGGCTGATAATCACCCACTGTTAACACACTGCCAAAGACCTAATTGGCAAAGCCACACAGAGTCCAGAATCAAACAGGGCTTCAGACTTTAAACTGAACAGAATTAACAACGTTGCTTCCTGCAAAGGCCCACTGCTCCTCTTTTAAGTCTTATGGGAGGAGCCAATCATCTCCAACCCCTACTCCCGAGTCGTCCCTTTTGTTTTAACTGTTCTTGCCTTCTGGCAGCTCTGCACATGCGCAGCCCTGTTCCTCTGCCTCACTGAGGTCTGACTCTGGAGGCTCCAGAGGCAGCACGTACCTCCCAGATGGCTCTTTCTCTGCCTCTGACACAGAGCCCTTGTCCGAGCCTTCCCCAGACTCCGGGACTGGCCCATGTTCCTCCCCAGCCTCCTCACTGTCTGACTTTGCTGCCAGCTCTGCAGGCTGCTGGTGGACCACAACACCAAGATCCTCAGTGCTGACAGACAGACAGACAGACGCAGCCCTTCAATACAAGAAACAGACACAGCAACGGCTATTGAAACTCGAGTTACAGGGTATAATAACAAATCCTGATAGAGTTTCTCTGTTATACCAAGGAGAATCAAGGCAGAATTACCTGGAGTTTCTTGATCCACCTCTCTTCTCTTTCAGGAGAAGTGAATATTTGTGTAAGCACTCTTGCATTCCTTCTTCGAGGTTATTTCTGCACACATTCACACAGAGAGAGCGAGATCCAGTTTTACTTCAACTTTAGTTTCATAGAGATATGTAATGATATGTGAGAATGACCTTGGGAGACCAGAGAAAAAGCTGCAGGCGATATAATAATCAGACAACATTTCATCAGCCCGTTTAAGTGGTGGGAAATTCAAAACTGACAAGAGGACACCTTTTTCCACAAATTACAGATAGTCCTTGCTTAACAACAGTAGTTGAGACCAGAATGCTAAGCAACATAGTCATAAAGCATGATGTCCTGTGATCACACTGCTTAGCAACAGCAATTCCAGTGCTTCATGTCACTAATGTGTTACAAATGTCACACCATTGTTAAGTGCAACATCACGTGGTTGTCATTTATGACCTCCTGCCAGTTTTTCCATTGACTTTGTTTGTTGGAAGCTTGCAATGAAGGTCACAGGTGGTGATCACATGACTGCAAAATACTGCAACTGTCATTGGAAGTCAATCACTGCTATAGTTACTATTTCGAGAATAGTTGTAACCACGACTCACTGAGCATCATCATAACTTCAAATGGTCACTGAATGAGTGGTCATTCAACAAGGACCACCTGTACATGGTTAAACTGTGGAGCCCATTGTTGCAAGACACAATCGCCATCAACATAGGCACTTTTGGCAGCATATTAGACAATCATAGATAACAAATTTACTAATGGCTTGCAATCATGATAGCAATGTATTATGTCCAGCGTACAAATACTTTGCCTCTGAATACCAGCTCATGGGGAACAGCAATAGCTAGGCTGACTGTGACTTGTTTTGCGTGAAATTGGATGCTGCTTCAGAGATACACTTCCCTGTGCTTAACACAGCTCTCCGTATGTTCTCATATAGTACACAAAGTGGCCTGTATCTACAGATGCTTAGGACTACTGGTTATTAATGTCCCACATGAGTCTGTTGTGACAAACTTTGAGTACATATCTGTTAGAAGTTAACCTGAGAAGTTCAATCGAATTTCCTTCTGTGGCAGCTAAATATTGTTGGCATAATGGCTGTGTGTGTGTGTGTGTGTGTGTGTGTAAGAGAGAGACAGACAGACAGAGAGAGACACAGACAGAGAGACAGACACACACACACACACACACACACACACACACACAGAAATTTCCTTCAATTATGAAAGTATTACCAATTGAGAATTTCTTCCTATGTGTGCAGATGGATGAGCTAATATGCATATGTGCAGTGCATGTATACAATGCAACAAACATCTTATTAAAACCATTTAACTTTTACCCCTTCAACAGCATGTGGCACTGCAATATCTATTTATATATTTACTAGGGAGACCAAAGGGAGAGATCTTGACATAGATTTGCAGTGGACAATTACCACCAAAGGAGTCCTATCCCTAAATATTACCTCTTCTGACCTTACAATAGAAGTAGAGCCTTTAACAAAGATCTGGGTATATAAAATAGGTTCCAAACAGGCATTAAATATCAACATGTGTCTTTTGGTCTGATGTCAGCTAGAAACCTTTGAAATTCTTTCAAAAGAGTCACTTTATATATAGTTCTTGGTGCATAACAGCAAGTCCTGTGAGCTATATTTTACCCAATGCTTCTTATGAGCAGCCTGGATGTTACTTGAAACATCTTTGGAAGTTACTAGCCAGACCAGATAATTCAAAGTTTTCCTTCTCCAGAAGAGGGTGTAGCTGTCATATCAAATAATTCATTTGATTAATGTGGAGGAGACACTTCAACTGGGTCATACTGCAGTGCAAACTTCCCAGCCCCCATTTCCTGGTCCTATACGAAAAGCTACACTTTTCTGCATTTTGCAATGCAGGTGGCAACTCAAAAACTATTCTTAGTGTGTTTTAGCCTCCAGGCCCCTAATTGTCTTTGTTGTGCTTCTCTGCACTCTTTCCAAGTGCAGAGAAGACCTTATTTTTAAAAAAATTCAAATTTTAAATTAGTGAAAATTTCTTAGAAAAATAGGGTTTAGTGAAAATGCTTATAGAAATGTATATTGTAGGAGAAATGCATGTGAAGATGCATGAACATACCTGAAGGGACTGTTTGTTTGTTTGTTTGTTTGTTTGTTTGTTGTTTGAATCCACAGACTTAAGCAGAAAGAGGAGAGAATGAATTTATTAAGGATGGACAGATGAGGCACGAGAGCTCCAACTCAAGGGATGCACTCACCCCCATTGAGTTACATGTTGATTTTATATGTTGGAAAAACAACAATAAGCCCTAATATTTCTAGATTCACAAAGTCATACAATAGCACGGCATCAGAAGAAATGCTCTGTTCATTGCTTAGGAATTCTTCTGAGTAACAACCAATTCAATATAAATACATTCTTCATTTTCTTTATGTTTCCCAGTCTGCAAGTGTTAGCTTCTTCATTTGAAAAAGGTTGGGAGAGGAAGTTTTCCATACTTTTTACAGTTAAGGTACTCTGAATGATGCTGTTTTCTGTACTTTCTTTGTGCTGGATGACACTACCAGAGACCTTCTGTTTTTCTCATTTTGCTTCCTTCCTTTTGTTCTCTCGCTGAGCAATGATGTACTCTCCTTTGATTTGTGTGCTCCTGATCTACCCCCAGCTTTCTTGTCAGGCTTCTCTCCCCTCCTGAAAACCTACAGTACAGTGTAATAATGGCAACTTATTATTTTTTGCTGTCTTAACAGACACAGAAATGTGTTTTTCCTTTTAAACACATTGCCTGCAGAAAAGAGGCGAAAGCCATCAGTATTTGAATAGAGTGGAGATTGGGGTAAGGGGGTGGGGGCAAGGAGGAGATATTTCTGTAGAGATATTCTTCATTTTGTTTCCATCTGTAGAAAACAGAAGGGTTATAGCTTTTCATGAAAGCCTTTCAAGCTTATCCTATGCACTAGAACTTTCTAACTTGTAATTTGCAAAAGCTGGATTTTGAACCTTTTAACAACATTTCTAGAATTGTGGAAAATGGGCTAAAAAAAATAACCACTTGTTTAACGACTTCAGGAAGATAAAGACAGGATAGCAGTTATACCTTTTAGCAGAATTTACAAAAGAATAGGAGAATCCTGTTTGGTTTTGGCAGCTGAGCTCTATGATGTTTACTGCTAAGTCAAGCTCTCCATTTAGAATAATCAGATCAAAGATTGAGACTAAGATTGAGATTAAGGTACCCAGTAACTCTGGGTACCTTATATCTCCAAAGGTAGAAAGCAGTAAAAGGAAAGAAAAAGACATGTACATCCAGAATAAACAACACAGTACATTAAAATAAAACCAACATAACACAACCATCTTAACTCCAAGCCTGGAATAAAGCCAGATTTTTAAAGATTTGCCAAACAGTTTCAGGTTCAGTGTTGTACAGATACTGGTGTGTGCAAGTTAGGCATAGAATGCTATTCCAGAGGTCAAGTACCATGCTTCCTGAGTCCCAGTAGATAAATTTTAAATTAAAGGGACCTCAAATATGTCCTCAATGTCTAGAGTTACCATGTGGGCAAAAATTACTGGAGATAGGTATTCCCACAGATGACCAGGCCCTAAGCAAAGAAGGTCTTTCTGAGTTATAACCAGTACCTTGAATTACACCAGATAGCCAAGTGGCAACCAGTGCAGCTTGCAAAAAGAATGTTGACACATGGGTATATTGCCTGGACTATTGTAATGCTCTCTACATGGGGCTCCCCTTGAAGAGTACCCAGAGACTCCAGCTGGTCCAGAATGCGGCCGCGCAGGTGGTGATGGGAGCAACGTGGTGCTCCCATGTGACGCCACTCCTGCGCAAGCTGCACTGGCTTCCAGTGGTCTTTTGGGTGCGATTCAAGGTGTTGATTAACATCTTTAAAGCGCTCCATGGCTTAGGGCCTGGTTATTTACGAGACCGTCTTCTGCTACCAAGTGCCTCCCACCGACCAGTGCATTCCCACAGAGGGGCTCCTCGGGGTGCCGTCGGTTAGACAGT
>JANHZT010000582.1:96463-108217 GCA_032468215.1 Stegonotus admiraltiensis
GGGAAGGATACTGTAAAATCTCCATTCCCACCCCACTCCAGGGGAAAGTTACTGCAAAATCCCCATTTCCTCCTGATTAGCTGGGACTCGGGAGGCAGAGAATAGATGGGGGTGGGGCCAGTCAGAGGTGGTATTTAGTGGTTCTCTGAACTACTCAAAATTTCTGCTACCAGTTCTCCAGAACTGGTCAGAATCTGCTGAATACCACCTCTGGTTTTAGTGGCTGAAGAATTGAGGTGGGATACCCACTGTTTATAGTACCACATTTGTTGTGATGACTACAGGTTTTATTATTTATTTATTAAATTTATTGCATCCCATATCTTAACAAAATTGACTCTGGGTGGCTTACAGCATAAAACATTAAAATCATAACATATCTTTAAAACAGTAAAAATAGAAGTCCAGTTTCCATATATTTTTACATTTCCAACAAGGCTTGATTGATCCATTAAAGTTTGGTCAATTCCATCTTATACTTTTCCATTAAAATGCCATTTTTTCTTCTTTTGGTTTTCTTTTGAGTACAGTAGTACCTTTGTGCTCAACTGCTTGGAAACTCTTTGAATTTGATACTCAACACATTTTGTCACAAACATTTTGCCCCAGTACTCATTGTTTGTTTGGTACTCAATGCACAAGCTAGAACTTGACAGTGTCAGCTGCCTTGTGACTCACTACATTGCTCCTTATGGGAAAACATTGTTTGCTATTTGTCATTTTTGGTAGTCATTGCGCCTCCCAGAACCAATTAACAATGAGTACCGAGGTACCACTGTAGATCTCCAATACTTTATCTTTTGTCCATTCACACAAACTCATGGCATGAAGCCATTCATTGTCACGATGTCATGACATTGCACAAATATTGGTGGTCTTATACTAATAACAATGTACTGCCTTTAATGTATGTGACTTGTTAATGAAGGTAGCAATATATTGTACAAAAATAATCATTTTCTTACAGGTCCAGTCAGTGTGTGTCTTCTACAATGTTCACAATCACACAATACACACACCCAATTCAGTTTGGTTGACTTCATAGAGTTCCTACTTATCTTTCCATGATCAAATAGAAGTATATAGTTGGCAATTATTCAGATATGATAAATACCTATATACATTTACATGTGGAAAAAAGGAAGGAATTTGTACACTATTCTCACAGGAATGGAATGTTTCTATAAAAGACCTACAGTATGTACGGAAATTATAATGCAGGTTAATTTCTAGTATCATACAGTTCATGTTGTAATAATTTCAATGTCTCACAAAGCAGACTACTTTTTTATTGGTTATTTACAGTAATAGTGAAGTAGGAGTGGCTTCAGTTCTATTGAGATAACATGGTGACTGTGGCTGGGGACATTCCTGGCAAAACTAGTATTTCACGGAATTTCAATCAGCATGGAAAAGGCCTATCTCATGAAAAAAAGCAATCTTCATGGCTCAAATAAATCAGAAGCGAGAGGCATTTCCAAGATTCAGTGCTTCCATCAAAATGACAATATATGTATAGTAATGAAAACAGCATCCTTTTTTTGTATGTGATACATATTCAGAAGGGGTGGAGCTTGTATCATGATGTCATGACTCTCACCATTTGCCTCTCTCCTGCAAATGCCTTTGAAATCCGGATTGTGGGGGCAATAAGCTGACTTTGTGTAAAAAAGAACACCGCTTAGGGCCCCCCGAAAGCCCTACCAAGCAGGTATATACAAAAGTATGAATGCTATTGCTTAACGCATTGTAAGCCACCCTGAGTCTCCGGAGAAGGGCGGCATATAAATCGAACCAATAAATAAAAAAATAAAAAAATAAAAAAATAAAAAAACAACTGAGGCAAGAAAGGTAGAAAGAAAGAAAGAAAGAAATTGCATAGCCTGCACCATCCATCCTTTGTCAACTTTCTGACTGACTATTGTCAATTTATCACCTCACCATTTTTCACTATGTCTCTGTGTCTTTCCTGTCACAGAAAGCCCATCGTATTCCTTTCACTTTTGACAGCATATCTATCTGATTCTTGTGCCGACACAAAATTGGGTTGGATACCCCTTCATGCTTCAGAGGATCTGCTGGCAGCATATTCCTGAAACATTTCAGTGCTCCATTCCTACTTTGTTGTAGTTACCAAAGCTCATTGAAGTTGTAGGGAAACTAATGTCTAGTGCAAAAAAAGAGAGAACCTAGCAGTGGTTCTGCTTTAGGGCTTTCTGGAACCAGGTCATTCACTCAACTCGATGGCTTCCAAAAGACATTTGGGGATTGATTAATTGATGTTAGGATCCACTATATAGCTCTGCAACTTCATAGGCACTTTCATCAGTCTCATCTCTGCCTGCAAAGCAGCAGTAATACACTGTAGAGCAATATCCTAAATATTACATTTCTTTCAAAAGAAGAATCTACTTTTAGAAGCATTTGCTTCCCAGAAACAACCCATTACACCTATGCATTTACTGGATTATCTCAGTGAATGCCTTGCAAACCCATAAACAGATACACACAGTTATACGGGTACAAATTCATGGATTGCATTGGACGAAGACACTCTCTTTTTATTTCTTTAATTTTTTTTTAAATTGCCATTTATAAACTGATTGAGTTTATAAAAGGCAATTTAAAAGAAAAAAACCCTGATTGGGTGAGTGGTGCAGTGGCCTAGAGATGGAGTTCTCATCTCACAATCAGAGGGCTGTGAGTTCCATCCTAGGTAAAGGCAGATATTTCTCTCTCTGGGCATACTGAAAATATATCTGCTGGGAAAAAAACCTCTGCGTTGGTGACAGGAAGGGCATCCAGCCAGTAAACAGTCAGCTCTATTCAAATACTCAGCTCCATTCATAATCCTCAAGGTTGTTAAAAGAGGATGATTTATAAACTGATTGAGTGCTGGACTTGTGGCAAGAAGAAAGCTGCTCACTTTGAGAGCTTCCTGTATGAATGTGGAATGTGAGTGTTAATTGTCTGCCCTTTTCTGATAGCCTGGGCTGGGATTCTCTAGGCTTAGTCACTAGCTGGCTTAGGCTGGACTTGATGAAAGAATGTGAAAAAGACCTGGAAGTTATACAGAATGAGACTGCAAAAAGAAAGTGTGTTAACAATAAAATAGGCTGGGCATGCAACACAAGACAGATTGAGGTATGGCAGGGCTTCAAATTTGTGTACCAATCTGCAGCTTATTTTCTTGAATCACAACAAAGCAAGAGAGTCTGGGAGAAGCCCTGTTAAATACAGAGGTACATCGGTAGAATTCCTGTTTTCTAGCTGATCTGTAAATACCTATCTCATCTCAATCACTTTGCATGCTTCAGAAGGCAAAGACTAAGGAGATTTCCCTTCCCTTCCTTTCCAACCAACTAGAATGGAAAGGAATAATTTACTGCTGCTCAGAGAATTGATGCTGAAAGAATGTGTCTTTCCCTGACAAACTCAATTAAGAGCGGGTCCAATTCTTGTTGTTTGCCAATAAGTCAAAATGCATTCTATGCTTGCTTAATTATATAAAATGGATCCCACGAAAGATCCAGTTAGAACCAAAACAAGCAAGAAGACAGAAATAGTTAGTTTTTAATGAGCTATGCCACTTTCAAGTGCCCAGGGAGGTATATATGTCTGAAAGCTCCTACATATGTCAGTTTCTTATATAGAGATGCAGAACCTGAAATATTGAGGTAGTGGAAGTGGTCAATGATCACAGAGACCACAGTCAGTTTCCCTCTTTTCATTTCCTGCTACCATCTGTTTCACAATGGCTGCCATGAGGCTTCTTCCTCTGTCAGCAATTCTGATTCCACAAAACTTCCTCTGAACAGCCCAGCCCAACCAAGGGTAGAATCTGCAAAATCAATGAGAAGGCTGCTTCTTAGTCTCTTCCTGCACCATGACGTCATTTTGTTTTCATGGAAAGTGAGGAAATTAAAATTATAACCACCAACCAGGCAGCTTAGTAGATGAAAGACTTTGCCATTCCTGCAGCTAAAACCTGTGAGCTGCCATGAGATGGGAAAATCTGGGCTCAGCTTTAGAAAGCTAGCATGCCTTACTACAAGAAGGCCCTTAGTTCTCTTTTTTCCTTGCATAGCTAGTATGGGCTTCGTAGAACTTTAGATTCAAGGCAAAAAAGAACTTCAGAATGCAAAGGGATAGATAAGCAGTATCTGTCCATAACTCCTCAAATCAATTATGGAATTTATTTATCTATCAGATTTGTGCCCTCCATAATCAAATCTGAATCTCAGCCATTAATAATAATAGTATGTGACAACACAAACCCAACCCAATGTAAATAAATCCTCCCCAATAAAACACAAAATTAAGAACTAAGCCCGTAACATATAAATCATTTAAGGTATCAAACAAGGCAATACAATATCGATATCCACAGTAGTGTATAGATCACTTTCAGGCCTTCAGAAGGACTCTGTTTTTAATAATAGGCAGCAATGTGGGGGCATGTCTGATTTGTTGTAACAAATGGATACTCTCACTGAAAAATAACAGCTACAAAACTAAGTCTCCCTCACCGTGTGGAATAAAGAACCAACTAAACAACCAACTAAACTCCTCCTGGGATATATGGATCAAGTGGATTAATTCTAGTTGGAGGTGGTAGATAGATTAAAAACAGCACTTGGAATTGCACTTGGAAACCCACCAGAAGCCACACAGAGCCTACAACATTGGGTTCATATGTTAATAACAAGCACTGCTAGTTTTAACAAATGGATTATTGCATTCAGCAGCAGCTGGACCTTCTGGATAGTCTTCAAAGGCAGATTCATGTGGAGCACAATATAATAGTCCAAACAAATAGATATAAAGACTGAAATTATTGTAGTGAGATCCTTTCATCCCAGCTGGGCCTCAACTGGCACATTAGCCAATGTTGAGCAAAATCCCTATGCTGCCATAGCCTCCACCAGTCTGTCCAAGAGTAGCCACATGTCCAGAAACCCCACCCCCAAAGACATAGCCCTACCCTTCAATTATCAAAAGCTCATACTGAGGTAAAAGAGCACCTAGATCCATGATGGTGAACCTATGACACACGTGCCATAGGTGACACGCAGCGCTCCCTCTGTGGGCACATGAGCCATCGCCCCAGTTCAGCTCCACGCGTGCCTCCCACAGGCCAGCTGGTTGTTGGGTCTCTGCCACACTTGTGCGGGGGCGGGAGGTGGGGGGCACATGTGTATGCATGGGAGGCGGGGTGCATGGGCAGGGCACATGCCCGGAGTCCATGCGTGCATTGCATTTGGGGAATTTGGGTGCACACATTTGTGTGCATTCACATGCGCGCTTTGGGCACTCAGTCCAGAAAAGGTTAGCCATCACTGACCTAGATGTACAAAGAGCAACAAGTCTTGCTTCAGTTCAGCTTCAACATGTTTCATTCCGTCTACATCCTAATTGCCTCCAGTGAGTGGAACAAGGACATAGATGGCCTTTCCTGCACTGATGATATACAGGCATCAGTGTATTGATGATACTATATAGATTGCTTCCCCCAGAACTAAACCCTGGGCACCCCACAAAGGAGCATTTACCAGGGCAATCTCTCTTTTCACACAACCACTGAGAGCCCATTAAGATGGGAATAAAACCAGCATCAAGTAGTGATTCCAGTCCTAGCCCTCCCTGGGATCTGAGAGAATACCATGGTCAATTATATCAAAAGCTACTAAGAGGTATAAAAAGAATAAGAGGAGCACACTATCCCCATTTAAATGACCAAAGAGCAAACAATCTCCATCACATATCTTGGTTTGAACCCTGGCTGAAAGTTCCCAGATTAATTGTTTCTTTTGGGACACACTATAGTTGCTCCCAACCTTACCAATAAAGGGAATGTTATAAACTGTGTGATAGCTGTCAAAAATAGGGAAACTAGCTACTGCTCTTGAAATCACTGGCAAAACCCCCAAATCTATCCAGAATCCATCAAAATCAATAAGACCTCTGGGGCACATCATCTAATGGTCTGCTTTACTCCACAGAAGTGACAGTTAATTTCATATGAACCAGAAAATGATCTGGCTATTGCAAACAGCTAAGAGAAATATCTTCCATATTGAGATTGCCACATACTATCTCAGAGAAGAAAATAAGGTCCAAGATGTCACCATCTCAGAGTGTTAAACCAGACTAAGCCTAAGGGCCTAGAGGTTGAAATCATCCAATACCAAAAGGCCAAGTTATTCAAGAGACAAGTCATTGCTAGGAGAAGGACCTTCCTGGACAGCAGTATCCTTTATCTTGTTCCTATGGCCCAACTTAGGGGACACAGTGGCTCAGTGGCTAAGACGTTGAGCTTGTCGATCAGAAAGGTCGGCAGTTCAGCAGTTTGAATCCCTAGTGCTGCATAATGAGGTGAGCTCCCGTTACTTGTCCCAGCTTCTGCCAACCTAGCAGTTCAAAAGCACATAAAATGCAAATAGAAAAATAGGGTCCACCTTTAGCGGGAAGGTAACAGCGTTCTGTGCACCTTTGCTGTTTAGTCATGCTGCCCACATGACCACGGAGATGTCTTTGGACAGTGCTGGCTCTTCGGCTTTGAAACGGAGATGACTACATCGGGAACAACTAGCACCTATGTGCGAGGGGAACCTTTACCTTTACTATGGCCCAACTTAACAGATAGGTATTCATAACCTGCCACTCAGGAGCGGAGTCCATAAGAATTGGCAAAGGGAAGACAGAGATAAACATTGTTGTACTTTTAAGAACAGGCAGTATTATTGCAAACTTTCATAGATAAATGAAGAAAATGGTTGTGAATGCATTTTATAAATAAGTACTGTTATAGGGAGGTGGGAGAAAGGAAAAAATAGGCAGGATTATTTGGTGTGTGTGTGGGGTAAGAAAACAGTGTTCAGGTAGATAAAGTGCTGTATGGATCAGTTCTGTGCAACCAAAACAACCAAGACCTTGTGGTCTACCAACCAGCAACAGCAGTGTTATATCATGAAATACTGGCTGAATTCCTGCAAAGCTTTTAACCAGGTCAAGCAATGCATTTGCACAACATGCCAACTTTGGTTGATATTTACCTTGATTAGAATATTGTGGCTCAGTAGACTGTGAAGGCTACCTTTTATCTTGAAAAAATGTTTAGATTTATTCATGATTGTAGTTTAGATAGAAAGAAAACTAAAATTAGTCATAATATATGACATGAAAAAATGTATAATTAGAAAAGAAAAACATATGCACCACATGTATTTATTACTTTAGTATAAACTCCATTGAAGGGACCACAAATGCAACTTCTAGAAGTCATCTTCATCAGCCATTCAGTTGTGTCCGACCCTTGACCACTCTATGGATCAGCAGCACTCTTCATGCCTATTCTCTTCTGTCCTGTCCTGTTCTCCAATTGTAGAAGTATAAAAATATTTACAGCTCCCTGGAGAATGTCCTGGAGATATAATGTGCCCGAATCTGAATATGGTGTTCCTTCTTGGTCCTTAGATTTTATCAGGTGCAAAAGACCAGGTACATGACCTCCATACACGAAGGTCCAATTAAACTGATTTATTGCTAAAAGCCTAAGCACAGGAATCTATTTAGCTAATAGTCAGCACCTGCTTGGAGTCAGATAAGGGTTAATAATTAAAGGTGTGGGGTTGGACTTAGTCTAATTGTGGCTATAAAAGGATTCTAGGCTGTTGATGCTTTTAACTCCACCCCAGGTTCTGTCACTCCTCCTATAGATTTAACACATTGCGGTCATAGCTCTCATGCCCAAAACCAAGAATGACATATGGTGATTCTTCCAAGCTGAGTTCTTTATTGATTCACACCTATAGACAAATCTCACTCTACTATCTGCCTCTACAATATACTCCGTGAACTATTAGGAATCTAATCTATCTTCACCCTCTTTCTCCCACACATAAAATCTGGACTGAGTTGCCTCTTACTTTTCTGGAATTCACCCCCTCTCTACATTCCATTACAATAGTTAATCCCAAAAGGATATAGAAAACACATAAAGCTACCAGCCTAGCATGGTGGTCCAAACAGAAGGCATGACTGGATGGACTAAGTTGACCTTATGGACTACATTATTGTAAAGGTTACATAAGCAAAATCTTGCAAATTTAAAAGAACATCTTTTCCCCATTCCTTTTGCAGCCCAAGAAGCTAAGTTTCAATCCCTTCTGAGATACAGTATATGCCATGCCTGCATTCCTTCTGTGGGTTAAGCTACCTCCTAAATGACCATTACACTGGTTGTTGCTCTTCCCCCTTTCTCCCAAGGTCATTCCCACATATCATTACATGATAAATGATGCTGTATATAGCCTCCTATAAAAAGGCAACGATGGTAAGGAATTGGGGTATGCATGAAATGAAAAAAAAATGTTTTACTTCAAGTTTGGAACAAAGATTCACCCAGAACATTACAATTTGCCTATGTTCCAATGCCCATACTTTCGTTTAGACCCAAATCCAGATCATATTTTGCCCTCTACGATGGAAGCGGAGGACTCCTTCCTAAACATGTCTCCTTCCTTCAAAGACAAATGTTTAAAGGAGCATTGTCTTTCCCCTTCTCCACTTTTCATCAGTATTCAGCTCCACCTGGTTCCATTATCATCCATATTTCATGGGTGCAAAGCAGGCAAAAGGAGCTGGAATTCCAGCTGGTGCTGCAGACGGCAGGTTTTGACTCAGGTCCCCGAGGAGGATGCTTCATTGTGAGCTTATTGAACCAGGAATATGAAACAATCTGGTCTGTAAAACTAGTGGGGGCTGGTCTGAAAAAAAAAGTAGTGGAAGGACCCTGCTTGCCTCACTCTTCGTTCATCCTATTACAGATTCTGCCTATTTGTCAGCTGTGGATTGGTCCCAAGTAGGACATCTGTCATTAAGTTAAGGGGAAATCATCAGTACATTTGCTCCAAAATTATTGGGTTCAAAAATGCCCCTTCATCCATTACCATGCAAAATTCCTTTGAGGTAAAGGGTTGAGCTAAAGAGTTCTTGGGTTACTACCGGCTTTCTTTGATCCCATAAAATGATCCAAACAATGAGCTGAAGGATCCTGCCAATCTAACGTCAGTATTCTTTCTCCATTGAGCAGGTACAGAACATCTCCCAATCCATGGAAGTGCTGGATCTTCGGACGTACCGGGACTTGCAATATGTCCGTAATACAGAATCATTGATGAAAGGACTGGATTCTAGGCTGAAAGTGGCCACTGAGGGTCAAAAAAACCTGAATGTCAAAAGTTTCCAGGTAACTCTTTGCATCCCCGCCCCGCCCCATTGCAAATGGAGGGGAAAGGTTTGTGCAGGATCTGTGCAAATTTGTCCGCTGTTTTCATAACTCTTCATTTTGTATCACAGGTTTGATTCGACTCCAGTTTCACATGCATTGTTCTATTCATTTCTTTTATTAAAATTACCTTCTTCTTTTTTTTTGTTTTACTCTGGACTCTGCACTCTTTTGCAAACATTGCTTCCTTAATATCATTTACCCTTGTGTCAGTGGTGGGATTCAAATTTTTTTACTACCGGTTCTGTGAGTGTGGCTTGGTGGGTGTGGCAGGGGAAGGATACTTATAAAATCTCCATTTCCACCCCACTCTAGGGGAAGGTTACTGCAAAATCCTCATTTCCTCCCGATCAGCTGGGACTCGGGAGGCAGAGAATAGATGGGGGCGGGGCCAGTCAGAGGTGGTATTTACCAGTTCTCCGAACTATTAAAAATTTCCGCTACCGGTTCTCCAGAACTGGTCAGAACCTGCTGAATACCACCTCTGCCTCGTTTGTAATTTGCTGTAACTGCATACATTTCTATGCTTAATTTTTTGAGATGCAAAACATGGGGCAATATATTCTAGAAAGTATATATTTTGGTATTGACTGCACCCTGGTTCTTAGTGTAGTTGGAAAGATGTCATAGCATAAATATTTTGATGAATTTAAAGTATCCTTACTGAGGAATTTAATGATGATGGTTAATAATACTGTTTAGATGTCAATCTCCATATCATTCAGTTTTAGATTTCTCTAACCTGATTTCTCTTCAAAATAAACTTGTGATACCTGGGATTAGATACCTGACAAGAAAGAGTGCTTGGATTTTGCCATTTTTTTTTGCATTAAGATGAAGGTGATCTCAAGAATAGTTTTTAATTAGAAGTTTGCATATAGTTAAATGTAATTTATAAGGATTGATGGGAAAGAAGCTGTCTTGTACTTATTAACTGTCCTTGATCAGATCCATCTTCATGATCAAGTGATTATTCAGGGGGAAAAATCATTTGGGGCATGGAGCAGATGGGAAAGAGAAATGAAATGCTAATCAGTGTGCAACTAATATCAGTTAGGAGTGCCAGTAGCTTCATAGAATGGACTCATTTGCATAACCTTTGCAAAATTGACAGTGTAACTTGCATCCCTAAGAAACCACGATAGATAAAGAAGTAACATTAGGCCAAACAAGAGGAAGGATTTTGCTAATTATACAAGAGCTGTTTGAGACTAGAATGGGTTGATCTTAACAAGGAAGGAAATTGGTTTTGCTTCAGATAACTTAGGTAAATGCTGAAGATGCTTTGAGACTGATGTTTAAAGTGCAGCTACTGTATCTTATTCATAGCATTTTAAAGTAATCTCGATAATATCTCCCATTTGTAACCTCCCGTGTCTTCCTGTTGCTTCTTCCATTTTTTTCCCTCTTCCCCCCCCAAAATAAAAATGGCTAAAGGAAAAAAAGAGAGATTAGGTCCACAATGCCCTTTGATTGGTGGTATGCAGAGACCAAAGTCTGAAAGAACCCCTAGGGAAAGTTAGGCAGGATTATTGATTGTAGATTACAGCATTTATAACCCATTTTTGGTACCATTTTTATACCAATTGAAAACAAGAGTGCTTGCTCTGCAGACTATGGGCATTCTTATAATATATTGGGAAAATGGATTTGTTATACAGATACTCCTCACCATATGACCGCAATTGAGCCCAAAATTTCTGCTGTTAAGTAAGTCATTTGTTAAGTGAGTTTTGCCCCATTTTACATTTTTTTTTTGCTACCGTTGTTAAGTGAATCACTGAAGTTGATAAGTTAGTAACCTGGTTGTTCAGTGAATCCAGCTTCTCCATTGACTTGGCTTGTCAGAAGGTTGCAAAAGGTGATCATGTGACCTTGGGACACCACAACGGTCTTAAGTATGAACCAGCTGCCAAGTATCTGAATTTTGATCACATGGTAATGGGGATGCTGCAAAGGTGGTAACATTGAACAACGGTCATAAGTCACTTTTTTCAGTGCTGTTGTAACTCTGAATGATAACTAAACGAACTGTTGTAAGTTGAGAACTATATATGGCAGCTTCTTGGCATATCAAGGTTGTGAATTAATTAGGATCTTATCTCTCTTTTTTAATGGAGTATGTTACCTAGAGTGAGCAGACTCATTTGCCCTGGAAGTGGGAGAGAAACTCCCTTTTGGAATGCTTCTGTTATGTTTCTGAGAATTGATTTTGGAGAGAATAAGATTGGGCTCTGAGGAACCTATATTTAGTCTATGAGCATAAATCTACTGAAGCAGATGAAGCTTGTTTTAGTTATGCAGCCTGAGTTTCTAGGGCTGGATTGGGCCCCTGAAAAATTTGGGTGCAGTCTCTGAAAGATCTGCAAAAGTTAGTCATCAAAGTTTAATTTTTAATATGCCCAAGGAGAAGAGATTAATTACACGAATAGGAAATCAAATATCAACTATACTTAATTTTAACT
>JANHZT010000589.1:5329-16171 GCA_032468215.1 Stegonotus admiraltiensis
ACCAAATACATTCAAGCTCTCCTTAAATACAGTTACTACAGAGCTTATCCAATCAGGATACAATGACTCAGCATTACTTCTTAAAGTCATAGAATACATACTCATCATGTTGGCTTATATATTGCCTGGCCAACCTGTTAGGCAATCACCATATCCTAACACAGATACAGGTTCAATAGTGGAATTACCATCAGACACTTCCTCTACATGGATGACCTCAAGCTGCTGATCCACCTGATGTGAATCTACAGTGAGGACATTGGGATGTCATTCAGAGTAGAAAGGTGTGGCTGGATGGTAGTGAAGACAGGGAAGGTACTGAAGACCGAGTGGGTGGGACTACCATTGGGCACATAGCAGACATATAAACAGCTACAATATCTTGGTGTGCACAACCACATGGGAACTATGAAGAGAAGGCAAGAAAGACAGAAACATACAAGTACACCAAAGGATAAGACAGAACCTGAATAACCAACTCAATGGGAAGAATAAGATCCATGCCATCAACATGTGCACCCTGTTAGTTGTCAGATGTCCCGTTGGTTTAGTGAGCTAACCAAAGCAGAACTTGGAAGCTGCCAATGTGAAGACCTGGAAGCTCCTCACAAACTATGAAGGTCTCAACCCCAAGTTCACATTCAAGAGGATGTGAAAAGTAATGATCAAAGAGGTTCCACAGGTGGTAGGAGTAATTCTGAAGCTGGGAGAGTGGCTTCAACAAACCCAGGAACAACATCAGAGTTCTCTGTTCAGAAGAATGCAAGGCTAAGAACAGCTAGGGTACTGTGCAGAACCTTCAAATTCCCAGGCTGCTGGTGGAGGACATGAGATTAAGGAAGATACAGAGCACCCATAGCAGTGAGAAGGGAATTTTTTTAATAGCAAATCATAATGATTTTTTCTACCTATCCATGACAGACAATGTGTGTGCTATCTACTTATATGGTCCTTGCTGTCATAGAATCCATTACAAGAAATCATAGGATTTTGAATTAAAATAAATCTGGAATGGGGGTGGGTTTTTTCCCCATCACTTTTTTTTTCTTTCCCCTTTTGCATGACCAGTTTTTCCACTGCACAGGCTTATCCTGACACTGCTGTAGAGGCTTGCTCAGTACGGAGGTGATCAGTGCCAAGATCACCAGAGCCAACATCAGAATCAGTGGAGGCTTTCCATAAGACACCCTTTTAGATCTCCAGGAGGGGAAAAAGGAAACTGGGCTTACTGACAATACTTAGTAGTGACATTCAAAACATCTCACAGAGTTTTCTTGGCCCCTGCCTCTATTGGCTTGTTATAGATATCATTCTGATGAGTGCACTGTATAGCACAAAGAGCCGAGACTTTTGTCTGGTTCCAACAGATTTTGGAGAGCATCATATAAAGACACAAGAAGACTGCAAAGAAAACACACACACACACACACACACACTGGGACTCCAGCTCATCCTGATGAAGATGTGTGTTGCTGTACAAAGATCAAGAGAAGGAAACTGGAATATTTTGGGCACTTTTGAAGGGGAGATGGAGACCATCTGGGGAAAAGGATGCTGTGAGGAAGAGTGCCAGGACAGAGATAAAAGTGACGGCAAAGGAAATAGTGGCTTGGAAACATCAAAGGACAGGACTGAACACACAGGCGGGGGGGAGGGGGGAATCATCTTGAATTAGAACAGGAAAATGTCAGGATCCAGAGGTAGAGCTTGAGATCAAGGTACTCAGCTGGCTCTAGATCAAGCATCGGGAGTCTGGGTACAAAGTCTCATTTCGGAAACCAGACATTCTAAAGCACAGAGCAAGCCAAATCAAACAAGAACACAGGTAACTGGAGCCAAGAGTTCATTGCTAGAGTTTCTGCACCATATTAAATGCCACCCAGTAGGCAAGTGACCCCAAGGCATCTACACTTAGGCTATATAATTTGTCAGCGTCAAATCAAGCAACTCTCCGACTGCAGGGGCATTTGCTATCCTTTTTAATAACCTGAAGGAGAAGGGATTTGCATGGAAAAGTCTGCTAATTAGATGCAAAGGGCTCGAAGGGAATAGTGTAAGGCACTAAAGTCAGCATGGGACAAACCTGGAAACAACCATGTTGTTTTCAGAAACCTGTGTCAAAGACTGAATCTGAACCTTGAGAATTAAATTTTGAACCCAAATCCATCACTTTTGGAATCTGTAAATGATGGCATACAGATAAGGTAAACCTCAGATCTTTTCAATATCAAATGCTGAAGTTTCTACATGCTCCAAGGCTATTGAAAGGTAGCACGTGATATAAAGCCATCCAGGTCTTTCAAATGATTGGTCACGAAGTTCCTTAAAAGAGCTAATGTGGGAAATCCCTGAGCATAGGCTAGATAAATTATTCAGGAGGAGGATCCATATTTTTCTATTGCAGTACATTTCTTTCTATGAATAGCTGTGTGGCAAGGTGGATATTAATGAATGAACTGGGCTCATTCTGGAGAAATTGCACATAATTCAGAATTTAATGACTAACCCAAGCACTTCTACTTTCTCCTTGAGGACCGAGAAATTCTAGAAAGGAAAAGAGTCACATCAGTTCTGTGAACATTGTGATTACTCTCAAGTTTAAGAAAGACCATGGAATCCAACCACCTGGAGTCAGGTCCTACACAATTTGGATAATACATGAATCAGCTGTACATTTAACAAATTCAATGTGTTCTGACACAGAAGTGTGACATCAGGACAGTAGTGGGTTCCACTTACCTTCGCTACCAGTTCGGAAATGTGAGAGTGTGCGCCACCTCTGCGCATTCACAGAGCCTTCTGAGCATGCACGGTGTCCATGATGACATCTGGGCAGGTAGGTGGAGCCTCCTGCTGCCACAGCTACCGGTTTGCCCAAACCGGGGCGAACCGGTAGAAACCCATCAGTGTAACAGGACCAAGAGGAATGGGTATAGAAGACATTCCATGGCTTCACATTAGGATGGCTTAAGAAATTTGTTTTATTAGCATTTTAATACAAATTAATTTACACTTTCCAAACCAAAATTGAAATTGGGATAAATGATCCTCCCATATCCTACTTCTCCAAACTCTGAAATACAAAATTTCAAAGGATATGCATTACTAAAATAATAGGGCAATGAATATTGGTGGGGATTTGCCTCCAGGAAGTGCTTCTTCTGCGTGGATACGGTGAAGGATCTAGCTGTTCTATCTTGATGAAGAATCACAGTGAGATAAATCTGCCTTGATCAGTCTCTTTTCTTTGTAAATGGGGGCTTAGATTCGGGGGCACATGCACACAATCCCTCACCACTGCACAAGACTTTGTTTTGCAGCAAATAAAACCCTAATGAAATGAAATGCCCTTTGCAGAACCCAAAAGTTGTGTGAAATAGATAAAAAATACATAAATTGGAAACACCTTCCAAATATATATTAACATTGAATAAAATGTGTTTTTTTTTAATACATGATGCACATATTGATGAAGAAATGAGATAGAATGAACTTTTGCTTGAATAAAATACAAAATGAAAGTGAACAAAAAGGGCAAACTCTACTTCTTAGTTTACAGTCAGGTATTTCCACTAAAAGGAGGGTCATGATATGGCAGATCCAGATAACATAATTCAAGAAATTTGCTAATCACTGATTTTTTCCAAAAACGATAGCACAACATTGAATGTTTTGTTTCCCCTTAGGAATTTTGAAGTAAGCTAGGATAAATTCCACAAAGTTAGAGAAATGTGAGTTCTCGTCAGATGGAAGTCCACAAATATTTTGAGAGAAATTTGGGAATGTCAGTAAGACTGGAATAATTCATCCTATTCCTAAATGCAAAAATAGAAAAACCGTTACTCAAATCACTTTGGGGAAAAAAATGCATTTAAAATTCACTCTAAAGTGAAAGTAGGGCAAAGAATTTATTATGACATGCTTATTAAAACTCATTTGATTCTCTCATTCTAAAGACGATTTCTTTTGGAGAAAAAAAATAGTTGTCCAAAAATAATAAATTATGTTGTATGATGTAATGTCCTACACACCTACCTTGACATAACTCTCATGGATGTCAATTACTTCCTTACTGAAATTTGCTCCAAAAGGGTGGTGAGTCCTCCAGAAAAGATATGGAGGAGGTGGGGAGTTGTACAGGAAAAGAGAAAAAAACATTTTCTTTTCATATTTGATGACATCCTCCTGTTCACTGAGCAACATTTTAGGGCTTACTTTTAAGTAAATCAGTAGATGGTGGTAGCCTACACTGATGTTCAGGAGAAGCAATTTTCAGGGGGGGGGGCACATCCATGTGACATCTATGGAGGCAAGTAGGGAATACATTATGATGCCAGTTCTCATGAATTTATCTTTCCAGAAAAAAGACTTTCAGAATCTTCAGCTCCGTTTGTGTGGTTCTTCCTAATTGCGTATGAGAGCTTGAGAAGCTGGAAGCTATGAGTGCGCAACAGGAAGGGAGGCAGCTTCAACGCTCTCGATTCAAAAATCAAATAAAATAGAAAAAGAACAGAAGCAATCAGACCTGCAGATGGTTAACATTTCCATTTGCCCTCCTTCTCTCCCTCCCTCCCTCTCTGGAAGTATTGTTTTTATTCTGCAGTTAAATCTTCCCAGACTTTAGCTCTTGTTTGATCTAAAGAAGAAAAAGTTGCCACTGCTTTGCTGAGAGTGGGAGCTGGTGCACCCCTGGTAGGATTAAGAAGCAAAGAGTTCCATTCCTACATAGGATCATTAATCCGTTTTTTTTTTTAAATGAAGAAAAGAAAAAAATAAATAAAGGATTTGCAAGCTTTTTGGAATTTTACTTTTGTCTTGCCAACCCTTGATTTGAAATATGTCTCTTTTATTTTGTAAAAGATGTCCCCCACCCTGATGGCTGACACAGCGGGCTTGTGAGATTTGGGCTTGGTGTGCTGCATGCGGCTGGACCATAGGTTTTCAGCTGTGCTGAAAGAACCCCCCAAAAATGCCATTTAGTAATATGAATCATCCTGAGCCTGCTCCCAAAGGATCACGTTGCATAAATATACATGGGCTGAGAGCTCTGTGTGGCAAGGCTCCCACAGAGAGACGGCTTCTTTCTTTTCCCTTTATAGTTTCTGTCCCTTGTATTAGAAAGTTCTTTGGAGGTGCTGCTTTGGCTGTTTCCTCATCAGAGAAGAAAGATGCCAGCAGTTTAATTAATGCAACCTTGTCACTGCCTTCTACGGTTACAGCTTACTTAAAGACTTGAGTTCTCCTAAAGTACAGCTAGTCCACTTTGGCCACCTAATGAGAAGGAAGGATTCACTGGAGAAGAGCCTAATCCTGAGAACGATTGAGGGCAAAAGAAGAATGGGACGACAGAGAACGAGGTGGCTGGATGGAGTCACTGAAGCAGTAGGCATGAGCTTAAATGGACTCCAGAGGATGGTAGAGGACAGGAAGGCCTGGAGGAATGTTGTCCATGGGGTCGCGATGGGTCAGACACAACTTCGCAACTAACAACAACAACAAAAATAAAGCAATAGCAAGAAGTGATGCCATGTCATTTTGCCAGATCTTGAAGATAGTCCTCGACTTACAACAGTTCATTTTGTCAGAGTTCAAAGTTCAAAGTTAAAATAGCACTGAAAAGAGTAACTTATAACAATAGCAATAGCACTTATACTTATATACCGCTTCACAGGGCTTTTACAGCCCTCTCGAAGCGGTTTACAGAGTCAGCATATTTCCCCCAACAATTTGGGTCCTCATCTTACCCACCTTGGAATGATGGAAGGCTAAGTCACCAGGCAGATTCGAACTGCCAAACTGCAGTCAGCTGGCAGTCAGCAGAAGTAGCCTGCAGTACTGCACTCTAACCACTGGCTCATATGAACATGTTTCACACTTACAACCATTGCAGTGTCCCCATGGTCATGTGATCAAAATTCAGATGCTTGGCAACTGATTCATATTTATGACCGTTGCAGTGCCCTGGGGTGAAGTGATAATCTTTTGTGACCTTCTGACAAACGAAGTCAATGGGGAAGCTGGATTCACTTAACACAGCCATGATACTAACTTCAGTGATTCACTTAACAACTGTGGCAAGAAAGGTCGTAGAATGAGGCAAAATTCACTTAACCAATGTTTCGCTTAGCAACTGAAATGTTGGGCTCAATTGTGGTCGTAAATTGAGGATTACCTGTATCATCAGCCACTCAGGATCTGGATGCTTTAGAAAGATCTAAGCAAAACTTAGGAGCATTACTAGTACGCTGAGTTTCCAAAAACCCAAGTCCAGAAATTTAAGGCAGATGGAATTATTATTTATTCCTCCTGTAAATCTTTCAAATCAGAATGCCAGGTAGGCAATAGACAGATTCTTTTAACCAAACTGTTTGGTCTATATTTTCCAATCCATGTAATTTACTATGTATGGTGGCAAGTATTAATTCTTCCTGGGAATGGTTAGGGAGATGAATGTTTGGGTTGGATATCCTGGAATTGGGAAATAATTCCCCTCCTGGTTCTAATGTGGGACTGAAGACCGGGATTATTTTTTTCTGTCTATTTTTCTTCATCTTGTGCATTTCAAGGATAGAATACTTGCTTAAAACCATTTTGAAATATGTGTTTGGAGAGAAAGTTCACACCTATTCTTGCCTATACCTTAAGATAATCTGCATCAGTGGATTTTTTTTTTAAAAAAAAAACCTTTGTAACTTTATGATGTGTGGACTTCAACCCCCAGAATATCCTAGCCAGCATGCTGGCTTGAGAATTCTGGGACTTGAAATCCACATGTCTTAAAGCTACCAAGATTGAGAAACACTGATCTAGTTTATAGACATCTAGGGATGAACCCAGTGACTTTTGAGTGGTCCTAATAATTATTCACAGAAAATAATTGTGATTGGATATATACTACAACTATATTCCTATTTATCCTGAAGGAAGATCTGCCATATTCAGATACAGTTTGCTTCCAAGTAAGCATATTATCCATTATTGGAGCTTCAATAAATCTAGCCCTTATAATGACAAGCTGGTTTGCTTTTTTTCTTTAAAAAAAACAGATTTTATTTCTTCTTTATATCTGGTTCATTCAAATAGCACCTTCTTCTAGGATCCTTGATAAGAAAGAACAAGACACCTGAGATCCTAAATCCTTCCTTGGGTATGTAAACAGACATGTTGACTTTTTTGTCATTTGGAAAAATAAGTGTGTGTGAGTGTGTGTGAGTGTGAGTGTGAGTGTGAGTGTGTGTGTGTGTGTGTGTGTGTGTGTGTGGTTGATCAAATAGCCCAACAGCTCAAAGTATATGATAAACAAAATGTGCCAAATAATGATCACATACTAATTAAGTTAAATGGCACAGCTGGACAGTATGCATTCATTTACTACAAAGTCAAGGTACCCTCAGGACATTTCTTTGTGGGTTTGTGTAGAGATGAAGGGAAGTATGTTATTCTATTCAGGGTTTATTTTTTTTTAAAAAAAAGCATGGGGAAATTTGGAAAAATGCCTCACTTGAATTTATATTCCCTTTGTGATCCATCAAGGAGGATTCATCTCTTATTCAAATGACAAGTCAATATGTTAGTTGGATCAAAGGCCATTAATAAGATGCTAAAAATGCTTCTGAGGAACAAGGGGATTTCTTTAACAACTCATAAAGTGCTTTTTAATCCATTTCTGACTTGTTAAATTCTCACAGATTGTTCCATCATGAGGCAGTCTCAATGACAGTTGGTGTGAGGAGAGGCAAAGGAGAGAGAGAGAGAGAGAGAGAGAGAGAGAGAGAGAGAGGGAGAGAGAGAGAGAGAGAGAGAGAGAGAGATAAGGGACTGGGTTTCAAGCAAGGACAGCCGGCTGATGACATCTTCTCTGTCTCAGACTCCCTCAGTTTTAGTCAGAAAATTTCAGGTGGAATGTTTTTATGACTCATTTAGTCTGGCTATGATACAAGCCAAATGCTTTTTCCCTTTAAAGTTCCAGAGGATTGTTCATGAAACATTGTGCAACAGCATCTTCCGTTAACAATGGTGCCTTTTCTTCCCAACAGAGGATACCGGAAATCCCAAGGACATTCACAGGAATTCCTTCTACTCTGCCCTCCAGACATGCCTTGTAAGAACGTCAATGGCTGTAATTCAGCATGTCTAAAGGATATGAAAAGTGGCACTTGTATTGGAGCACCCTGTCCATAATAAGCTCCATTAACTCCAGCAAATGTTAGTGGCACTTTTAAGAGCCAGAGAAAACAGGCACGCCACTTAGCAACTTTGGAATAAGCACTCAGTCTTATAGAATAACAGATTAACAGAATTAGAAGGGACCTTGGAGGTCTTCTAGTCCAACCTACTGCTGAAGAAGGAAACCCTATACCAGGGGTGTCAAACTTGCAATGTCACAGCAGTGTCATGTGATGTATGGGGACTTTTTTCTCCGTTAAACCAAGTATGGGCAAGTGTGTTGACAGCCCTGCCCTATACCATTTTAGACAAATGGTTGTCCCATCTGTTCTAAAAAATCTCCAGTGTTGGAGCACCCAAAATTTCTAGAGGCAAGTTGTCTTACTGGTTAATTGTTCTAACTGTCCAAAAATTTCTCCTTAGTTCTAGGTTGGTTCTCAACTTGATTAGTTTCCATCCATTGGTTCTTGTTCTGTCTTCAGGTGCCTCTTCCTTGTGGCAGCCTGTCAAATACTGGAAAACTGTTATCATGTCACCCCTAGTCCTTTTCTTCATTAAACTAAACATAACCAATTCCTGCAAACACTTTTCATATGTTTTAACCACCAGTCCCCTAATCATCTTTGTTGCTCTTCTCTGCACTCTCTCTGGAGTCTGCTAACATGGAACCACCAAAATCAGAGACAGTATACCCTTAAAATTGGATACAAATGAAAAAAAAAAGCTGCTTACATGGTCGATTTGTGGGTTTTCCAGAGGCATCAGACTAACCCTAGCTGAAAGTCAGATTCTAGCCTAGGTAGAACTTGGTCTGATCATTTTGTTAATTCTTTCTTGCAGACCGCATATGGGTGAAAATAACATTTAAATTACAGTTTGCTCATTATTGTTTATCTGAATCCTCCTCCTCCTCAATTGTGTTAAGGCTAAGAATCAACTAGAAATGCAATCATATTATTACACATGGAAGTTTGTTCTGGGCATTGTGTAAAATTTCTTTTTGACATTTTTATCAGGGCCCTCAAAAGTTATCTTTGGAACTGGGACAACAGCAGCCCAGGTAAACTTCCTCCATTTTTTTTAAAGCTGGGATTTTATTCGTGGGAACCAAGTTTAAGCAGATGTGAAAAGTTCAAATAAAGGAAGGCAGATTAAATGCACTTTTGTGATCCAAAAAATCAAAACAGATGTTATTATTCCACCACCAAAAAATAAAGCCTTAGTAAGGCCACACCTGTAATACAGTGTCCACTTTTGGTTACCACATTATAAAAAAGATGTTGAGACTTTGGAAAAAGTGCAAAGAAGAGCAACTAAGACGATTAAAGGCCTGGAGACTAAAACATATGAAGAATAGCTGCAGGATTTGGGCTTGGCTAGTCTAGAGGGAAAAAAAGGACTAGGGGTGACATGATAGCAGTATTCCAGTATTTGAGAGGCTGCCACAAAGAGGAGAGGATAAATGTATTTTCCAAAACACCAGAAGGCAAGACAAGAAACAATGAATGGAAACTAATCAAGGAGAGAAGCAACCTGGAATTAAGGAGAAACTTCCTAACAGTGAGGACAATTACCGGTAATCAGTGGAACAACTTGCCTTCAGAAGTTGTGGGTGCTTCATCACTGGAGGTTGAAGAAGGGGTTTAAGAAGAGACTGGAGAGTCACTTGTCTGAAATGGTATAGGGTCTCCTGCTTGAGCAGGTGGCTGGACTAGAAGACGTCCAAGGTCCCTTCCAGCTCTGTTCTGATTGAAATTGAATCACTGTAGTTAAGTTAGTAACACAGTTTTAAAGTGAATCTGGCTTTCCCATTTATTTTGTTTGTTAAAAGTTTGCAAAAGATGATCACATGACCCCGGGACACTACAACTCTCATAAATGTAAACCAGTGGCCAAGCATTTGGATTTTGATCATGTGACTTTGGGGATGCTGAAATGATCCTAAATGTGAAAATGGTCATAAGTCACTTTTTCCAGTGCTATTGTAACTTCAAACAGATACTAAACAAATGGTGGTAGGTCAAGGACTACCTGCATTATACAGTATATATCAATCAAAGTATGCCTCCTGTGGAATACCGAACTTCAATTCTTCGGTTAAAGCCAGGACCATTATCTCATTGGCAAAAAAATATTTATTAACAGGTAGTTTCTCCAACTTTTTGGTAGCAGGGCTAGATTTACCTTCTTAATTTGGTTTTCACTTCCTATTTCAATGCAAATTCTGATAAAAATACACAAGCATCATGAAGAGGGCCTATATGGAAATGTCATTCAGTATCATATCATGTGGTTTCCTAAGCTTAACTTCAATAGCAACAGCAATAGAACTTAGAGTAATATACCGCTTCATAGTCCTTTTATAGTACTCTCTAAGCAATTTACAGAGTCAGCACATTGTCCACAACAATTTGGGTCCTCATTTTATTGACCTCGGAAGGATAGAATGCTGAGTCAGCCTTGAGCTGATCAGGATTGAACTCCTGGCAGTGGGCAGAGTTAGTTTGCAATGCTGCATTCTAACCACTGTGACTCCTTCAGCTAACTTCCTGTAATTTTCACTGAATTAGTGAAGTGAGCCTGAGTGGCATAGGAGATGAATGCCTCCTACTAGGCAGTTTTAACATCCAGCTGCCTGCAATTACTGCGAGTTCAATTCTCACCAGGCTCAAGGTC
>JANHZT010000589.1:24653-35225 GCA_032468215.1 Stegonotus admiraltiensis
AAAGTATGAAGGCTATTGCTTAACGCATTGTAAGCCACCCTGAGTCTTCGGAGAAGGGCGGCATATAAATTAAAATTTTAAAAAAAGTCTCATACACTCTCACAAAAATTTCACAGAAATATCCTCCATAGAGCCAAATATTTAAAAGAATTTCCTTTTTTTTCACCCAATTTGAAGAGAAATGCAACAAATAATTGCTCAGGTCAATGGTAGCAAATGTACTGTATAAAACAGACATGCAATAACAGGTCAAGAGCAGCGTTTTCCAACTTCAGTAGCTTTCCCATGTGTGTAAGTATTATGGAAATTAAAGTGCACGCATATGGAAATTAACTAGGTTGGGAAACATTTGACTTAGAATATACATTGAATGGCGACAGAGGGAAGCAAAGCATCATTGCCACTATTTTCTTATTGTATAAAGTGGTATGGAAGTGTATATTGGAGAAGACAGTGAAGGTCAATGGTACAATAATTGTGATGTTTAGATGTTCTTTCTAGAAATGTCTATGTCTCCTTTCCAGGAGATTCATTTGGAAAGAGCCACACACAAAGCTTGCTAAGACCAGGCTTATAGGAGTTATTTGCATTCCTGTATACTAGTTTCTATTTATTTAGAACAACTTAATATACATATACTGTATATTTGCCAGATATGTATGTATGTATGTATGTATGTATGTATGTATGATGTATGTATGTATGTGTATGTATGTATATATGTGTGTGTGTGTATGTGTATATGTATGTGTGTGTCTGTGTCTGTGTCTATGTCTATGTCTATGTCTATGTCTATGTCTATGTCTATGTCTATGTCTATGTCTATGTCTATGTCTATGTCCATGTCCATGTCCATGTCCATGTCCATGTCCATGTCCATGTCCATGTCCATGTCTATGTCTATGTCTATGTCTATGTATATGTGTGTGCTTCCCCGCCCCACTCTCGGCTGGTTGCCATCTGTCTACATGTCACAACAATGATTCCTTTTGAGAGAATCTCACTTACCCTTAGCAATTCACCTCTTGCCACATCACTAAGAGCTAATTAATGGCCGCATAGAAGCTGTTGAAAGGCACTTGCATATTTAGGTGCTCCATGTGCCTCGCATCAATTTAATAGTGTCTTACTCCACCCCCGCCCCCCCATGTATCATTTGCATGCCAGCAGAAGCAGTGGAGGGGTACAGATGTTGCACGCATATGGGGCAGTGCACATGGCGTGCACCTTTGCCATCAGCCACATGGAACATAGACAGGGATAAGTGAGCTTTGGCATCCTCTGTAGGGCTGTCAAATCACTGATAAGGTGGAAGGAAAAATCTTCACTTATGCCAAGTTAGGATCTGGTATGAAGAAGGTTTAATTTTACATTTCCATTCTTCAATCCTCATAGGATATAAGGTATGGAATCGGGTTATTCCTTACAACCACATGATGCATACAGATCCGGAGGAAATCTTTTTGATATACAGCTCCCAAACCACTTATGGGGAAGTCAGATTCGCTTTACAACTGTGTTACTAACTTAACAACTGCAGTGACTCACTTAACACCTATGGCAAGAAACGTCAAACAATGGGGCAAAAATCATTTAACAAATGTTTTGCTTAGCGACAGAAATTTTGGGCTGAATTATGTTCATAGGTTGAGGACTATCTGTATCGTAACATGTACAATGTTGCCTCCTCTAATTTTTCTAATTGTCTGATTGGTCTTTCTAGGCCAGGGGTGTCAAACACGATTTCATTGAGCTGGGGTGGGCATGGCCAGGTTGGACACAGCCAGCTCGATGTCACTCATGTCTGGGGTGCAGGTGGCTCTTTTCTTGGCACTGCCAGCAAAAATGGACTCCCAAGCTCTGCTTTCAACTACAACGGCCTCCTGCAACCCTCTGCCAGTGAAAATGGAGCTCAGGAAGGCCTCATGTGACCCTCCAGAGCTCCGTTTTCACTGGCAGAGGCACCACAAGCCAGTCTTTCACTGTTTCCAGAGTGGCCCCGTGGGCCAGATCTAAGCACTCCGGGGTCAAACCTGGGTCCCAGGGCCTTGAGTTTGACACCCCTGTTCTAGGCCATCTGAGGGAAGGTTTGACCTTGCATCTTTCTGTAATGTTCTGACAATCCCTAGAAATCTCCTCCATATATGTTTTCTCTCTCTAATATTCAATGTCATCTTGAAGTTGAGGGCCTCAGTTCTAATCTTTTCCATGAATTAACATATTTGCATGTTATACCTGGGGGGGGGGGAAGGGAAATATAACTTGTAAAAACCACAGTGTTATGCAGTGCATTGTCTACTTGTGGATGACCTTCACCTTCTGAGGAATATCAGACGAAGGATCTTCTTCTGGGGATGCTACAGGAATTAGAATATCTCAGGTGCTGGTGGTTAGTTTCATAAAAGGATAGGATTTCCATTAACTTCAGGCGAGCTTAATGTATTCTTCTTGTAGTGAGACAGTGAGAATGAGTCTGGAGCCAAATAATACACTTTATAGACACAAATAATCGTAAATTGGGAATGTCACCTTTAGGCAGAGGCATTTTTATTATTGTTAGTGGAGCTGCTGAATAGGTTTGATGTTTTATTCTCCTGGGGACTAAATGTTCGAGAGTACACAGCCCTATCTTTATCAGCCTCACAAGAAGGGAGCCCAGCCAAACCTCCTATACCTCTGTATGATTGATAGCAGATGGCATGCTTTAAAATAAACCTATCCATTAGCAGTCCTCAGTGTTTTTACTCAAAGCATTTACAACTGTTTGAATTGGAAAACACACACACACACCCATGTAACCACACACATACACACGCTTGGTTCAGCTCATATCAGCTGTACAGGTGCAAATCTTTCGTTAACTGTTAAACAGCAGTGAAATAAAACTATGTTTTATTTTATTTGGGTGAAGGGCTCATATTTCAAAGTAGCATTGAGGTCGGAGATTGGTTGAGGGCACTCTTATTTCATTGCAGTAGGTTGAGATTTTGCTGTACAATGAACCATAAGATATTTCTCTCCTAATAACCCCACAGGTCATAAGGGGTTTCTCCTATAGGAGAATTATGAGAAACCTAATTACCTTCCTATTGGAGTCTAAGAAGGTGATTTAAATGGCAAATTGCCAATCTCAGAAGGCCGTTTTCAGAGAGACAGATGAGCAAACAGAAAAGAACATGTTCTACTCTCAGTCATATCAGAAGAGATTTCTGTTGCTGCTGAACACTAAAATCTACTATCCATAACTATCCATAAACTATCCATAAAACCAATTGGTTTGGGCTAGCTTTGGATTTAACTGGTACACACACAAATCTCTAAATACTAGATGGGCCCTTCTTGAATTGAGAAATTGGATTTGTGGGGGATGCAAAACTGTAACAGGAAGACCATTAAAGAACTTTCAAACTTCACCTTCCGATCTCTATTCTCTCCAAACTTCTTCTTCTCTCCACTCCCTCCCTTTAAACGTTGAACAAAAGCTTCTCTAAAATGAAAAGTCACTGTATTGGTAGTCAGCAGGTTTCTGGTCCTGACTTAAGGTATCTTTAAAGTCCTTAATGACACTGGGATATAATAGTCAACCTCTTGCTGAAATTGAACCTGATTATCTGTTGGATTCCTGAAGAGACATTCTGCTAGAACTCCTGTCAGCTCATGATAGGAAAGAGATTCTGCAAGGGCTACTGGAATTCTACCGTATCACAGCAGGGTATATGATACAGTGATGGGATTCCAAATCTTTTCCTACCAGTTCTATGAGAGTGTGCTTCAAGTGTGCTTTGTGTGTGTGCACAGCACTCAAAGACTGCCCTTGGTGTCAGCACTGGTGAGCTGAGCTGTTGTTTAGCTCAGCTGAGGCACGGCAATCCGCTCTGACGTGAGAATCAGCTGAGCTAAGAAACAAGGGAATATAGGACAGGGAACGGTGGGGATGGGAGAGAGGGGCAAGCCAGAGGTGGTATTTGTTGGTTCTCTGAACTACTCAAAATTTCCGCTACCAGTTCACCCGAACTGATCCAAACCGGCTGAATACCACCTCTGGTATAATTATAGAACCTACCTTGAAAGCCTGGCAGAGATTCTCACTCCACTTATTATACCAAAGAACATCAAGCTGGGGGAATCTTAAGCTTCTTTCTCATCCTCTCCTGTTTCTCAGCACTAAGTCAATACTTGCTTAACTATACTTGCATTCCTAATTCAAGGGTTATCTTGATATTCCTCTACAGTACCCTCCTCTCGTGGAACATAGGTCTTTTAACATAATTTATTTATTTATTATTTATTAAGAAAATATATATGGCTGCCCAACTCACTCACAGGGAACTTACAGAAATAAAACCCCAATACAAAACCAAATAAATCCCCATCCAACCACTCCTTGGTGGCAACAATCAATTAACCACTTGATGGGCTCCATATCACCCTGGAGGCCCACACCATGTCTTGAGGGCTTTTAGAAAAAGTGTCAAAATGAGGGCCAATCTTATTTCTACAGGGATGGTGTTCCACAAAGAGGAAACCACCACAGAGAAGGCACTTCTCAGTCCTGCTAGATCACAGGTGTCAAACTCGTGGTGTCACATTGCCATCACATGACATATCATGACATTTTCCCCCTTTGCAGAAGTGGGGTGGGCGTGGCCTGTGTTTGACTCATCTGTCTCATGGGTTGCCAGTTTGACACCTCTACACTAGATGGACCTCCTTAAGAGAGGGGATACATAATATATCCTGTCTCCCTGCTCCGGTGGGTTGGGTAGCTGTAACTGAAAAAAGACAGTTTTTCAAATATCCCTGTCTCAGTCATGTATGGTTTTTTTTTCATGAAAGGTACCTACCAGTGGTGGGTTTCTACCGGTTCGCCCTGGTTCAGGGTGATGGGAGGCTCCATCCACCTGCCCGGACGTCATCATGGGCACACTGCACATGCGCAGAAGTTTCTGTGCATGCGCAGAAGTGCCATACGCGAGATCACAGTTCTGAACCGGTAGCGAAGGTAAGTAAAAATCACTACTGGTACCTACCCCAGAAGGGCACGGAGTACCAACTTTGTGAAAATTATGCAAACCAATTAAATATGCTTTATTTCAATGTTCTTTCAGTCCCAGGTGACTGTGTGGATACCTCTCTTAGATTTCATCTTTCACCTTTATGGTTCTATCTTGGTTTTGGTTCTTAATTAGATTTGGCTATTTTTTAAAAGTGTTATGATGTTGTCTGTTTGATGTTGTGCTGTTCATGAGAGTGGGTTATAACTCCAGAAAAATGAATAAGATAAAAGTAAAATACAACATTAGTGCTTGAGAAAGCTGTATTTGGTAGAGTATAGAAATGGTTAAATAAAGTCTCCACAGTTTAACTAAATAGATCGTATACTTTTTCAAGTCAAAACCATGTAGATGACAGGGACTCCTAAGAGACAAGGGTTCCTGCATTTTAAGTGATGTTAGAGAGGTTAAGAATTTAGACACTTCTGAGACAGTAAATAAGAAACATAACAGAAGTGTGTATGGAATATGTCACCTCATTAGTGGCTATCTTGTCCAGTGAAAAGATAAAAGGCAAAGACAAGTTTTATGATAAATAAGAAACTGGGACATTTTCAAATAAATCCAAATCAACAGAGGAATGTTTGTGTGTGTGTGTGTGTGTATGCACGCGTGCATGTTTGTGTGATTTTATACCCATGCAGTTTGATAATATGGCAAAAAAAATTAGCATACATACCGGTACATGAGGCCATGATAATTATGACAGGCTGGTGATTGCATGGAAATGGACGGAAATACAAGATCAAACCTTCTTCATAATTGGCATAATTCAAAGATGAGCCAATCCACTTCACTCTGTGCATTTCTGCAACAAATTAAAACAGCTTCGTTAAACTCTTTTTTCTACGTCTGCCTCTGTCTTTGGGTGTTTTGCTGTTATTATGGTTAAGTTGTTTACAAGCAGGATTCTGTTCATTCTTTGTTTGCTAGTTTGGTTAGTTGCAGAATACCTTTGGTGACTTGTCTTACCAAATACTTTCTGACAATTACAAGTACTTTAAAAGATACCTGGACAACCCATCCCCTGTTGAATCATCATTCCAAAGGTATTTCCTTACCTAAACAGAGAAACAGAATGACAAGAGGTGGGCAAAAAAGCAGTGGGATCCCAAGACAAGCGGATTCCCTAGTTAAATAAAGTGATAATTGAACTACTGGCCTCAGATCAACCACACTGCTACAGTCTGCCCTCACATCATCTGAATCTTCTGATGCACTCTTGAAGAACCTTTATCCAAGAGCTCCACCAGCATTTAACCCATAGTAATAGTGGACCCTCAAGGGCTCAGTGGCTAAGACACTGAGCTTGTCAATCGAAAGGTCGGCAGTTCAGTGGTTCAAATCTCTAGTGCCGCGTAACAGGGTGAGGTCCTGTTACTTGTTCCAGCTTCTACCAACCTAGCAGTTCAAAAGCATGTAAAAAATGCAAGTAGGGAGCACCTTTGCTGGGAAGGTAACAGCGTTCCATGTGCCTTTGGCATTTAGTCATGCCGGCCACATGACCACAGAGACGTCTTTGGACAGCGCTGGCTCTTCGGCTTTGAAACGGAAATGAGCATCGCCCCCTAGAGTCAGGAACAACTAGCACATATGTGCAAGGGGAACCTTTACCTTTTTATATTAAAGACAAAAAAGTTCTTGCTGTCACTTAGCAGGCTTATATATCTAATACAACAACAGCCACCTAGAACCTCCTCCAATAGAAGAGATCCTATAAACAACTGCTGGCGTGCAAAGAAAAGAAAAGGAAGCATTGACAAACAACTGGTCACGTTTCATTCAAGCAATCAAATCCAAGGACTGAACCCTATTCTGACATATCAACATTGGCAGTTAGTTCACTTCCCACATTGGAGAGCTTATTTAGCTGTAATAGGACTGTACTATAACTGTACACACTGCTACATTTTATACCAGACAGACTTTCTAGATCAGGGGTGTCAAACTGGCACCCTGTGGGCCGGATGCATCACACACAGGCCACACCTACCCCAGCTCCGTAAATGGGAAAAACGTTATGAAACATCAAGTGACTGCAACATAACACAGCGAGTTTGTTACTCGTGTGTCTAGATCATAGAGCTCAAGCAAAGGAAATTACAGAAATCCAAAAGTTCTTGTCCCTTATCATCGCTTTAACCACCTTGAAAATTGTTAAAGTGTGTTAAAAAAAGTTGCCTGTAATATATATAATAATAAATAGATTTCATAGAATAGAATACGTTGCTGAAACAATCTTTGGTTTGTTTTTAGTTTGATCTTCATGAGGAGTAGCTAGAATTACTTCTTTTAATTCCGTCATGGCATCTTTCAGTGTCAGAATTAACTTTGTGAAGAAGGGTGGCATGATTTGTTTTGACATAAATAAGAGGCCAACAGCCTGGGTACACACTTTGGACTGCTAGTGGCCAGCTTGATGGGCTTTTCATTTCAGCTGCTGTTTTAGCAGGGAATGGTTAAAGTAATGCAACATGTTCTTTTGAAACCGATACTCATTACAGATTGTGTGTGTGTGTGTGTGTGTGTGTATGTATATGTATATGTATATGTATATGTATATGTATATGTATATGTATATGTATATAATTGTGATGATAAGGTACAAAACAACATTATGTTTTTTTGCATTTTACACTTCCAGTTGCTATTTCCATTGCCTTCCAAATGTTCCAGAGTAGCACTTTGTGTAGCAAACAGTCTTGGCTATGTTATAATCCTGGATGGATTTGTAACAACTCACAGCTATTATGGGTAATGGCAAAAAGTGAAGCACATAAATCAAAGCCAGTTAAGTTCCTGAAGTCAGTAAAAAGGCATTGGCTGAGTAATAAAGAGAGCTGGACGGATGCTCTTCGTAGGTAAATTAGTCATACAATCTGGACTTTATCTAGATGCTAGATGTAGTGCTTTAGATGAGAGCTATCTGCGATCCTTAGCTGTGAAGCAAGGAGCTCAGTCTAACATGTCATCATCTCAAAAGAATCCTGATGCCTTTGCCTGTTCATTCATCAATTATCCCAGGACTGATTCAGAGAGAGAAATGCTGCTTGTTAAAGTCACCAACCACACAATCTGAAGCATCTGGTCTTTCACTATTTTATTTTATTCTAAAGGGTTCTCAATCATTCAATGAATGAATCAGGTATGATTGAGAACATGCTGGCTTAGAATTCTGGGAGTTGAAGTCCCAACCCAGCTGAAGAAAGTCAGATAAGAGAGAGCTGCACTGTCTGTTAGGCTGAATGAGTATTAAGGCTCAGGGCCTTTGAAACTCCCAAGATCCCACCAAACCTGCCAAACTGTTTTGGATTTCCCTAAATCTATGGAATTATGGAACAGGACCTACTTTATATATATTGTATACAGTGCAAATCATTTTCTATAGTTCTTTCCTGGAGCTTAGAGGTATGGGGATAGTGAGATGAGGAAGGTTCATTTAGGTTGATCTGGGAACAGAATTATCTCCCAAAGTTTTTTTTAATAATAATAATAATAATAATAATAATAATAATAATAACAACAACAACAACAACAACAACAACAACAACAATAAAAAATATGTGATTTGCTTTTGTGGGGGGGGAGGGAGAACCCCAATTACCACCCAAAAGCTTGTATCTTTTCCTTGTCTTGCTTTTTTTTTTTAAAAGGACTTTCTTGTTACAGAATTGGATTGACAGGTACAACATAAACAGAAACAATCCATTAAGGGTGGAACATTGGGAGAAATAACCTCCTTTTGTTCTTAGAGAAGCTTTGGAAGTTTCCTGATGGTTCAGCATCCTTGGACTTAAACATTCCCATATGTAAATGGAGATTTTAAAACATAAGCCTTGAGGAAAGATAAGGAGAAAACTGTAAAACACAACCTTAAATATTTTGAAGGACAACTTCCTGAACTATGTGGCAGTTGGCAAGGCATTCAGGGGGAAAAAAAGAGAAGTATTTGGTGAAGCCAAGCAAGTGTTATATACTTCTTTGACAAGCGTGTTTACTTCTCAGCTTTGATTTGCTTTTTGTTGTTGACTGCTAATACTTCCATACCTATCAGTGATGGGTTCTCCTGTGGTTTTTCTTATATTGGTTGACATGTGTTTTGGATCAGTCATCCAGAATGTGGGAGTTTGGCCATCAAGAAATGCTGTCAAAAGGATTTGTTCTGCAAAGGCAACAACTGAAATTTTAAAAATGGACTTTTGTTCACATGAGGATTCTTTCTTTTGAAAGGGTCCTAGAAGCAGGAGTCTGAAGCCAGCAGAGGGTGGAATACAAAAACAGAGTTGTGCAGTAATCAGACAACAATACTGTGACTATTGTTGTGGGACTATGATAGCAGAACAACCCACCACTTGGAATTTGAATAATGGACGTGCTGTTGATTGAAGCTGGGTGAGAAAGACAGTAAAACCGACAGACCAAAATCTGGAGTCCAGCCCAAGCTTAACCTTCCATTGCTGGTTGGACACACAAGAGTACTCAGATGGAAGTTGAAGAATTACAGAGGGAAGTTGAGCAATTGTCTCTCCAGACTGAGCTGGCAGTTATTCCTCTGGTAATTTAGACCAACCAAATATAAATGGAGCACATCACTCCTGAAACAGACTATCCCAAAACCTATAGTCAATTAGAAGCAGAAACATGTAATTCCTCACAGATGAAATAATTTATTCTTTCTGTTTCATGGTGTCTGCGGGATTGATAGATTGGTTTCTTCTACTCTTTTTTTTAAATTTATAAAATAGGGGTGATAGGAGATCACAATGAAATGCGAACAGTTAATCTGTCCTGCAGTTCTTAAATATACAAACCTAGTTAGAGCTATGTACTGTTGCTTATGAGATAAACTGTGTTACAAACCATTTGTGAGTGGTAGTCTGTGTGCATCAAGCATATTGTGATCTGTTCTGACTGATATCCATTTTGTTTTGGGTTTTCAGCCTATTTTACTCTGAAACCAAGTCAAGTTTAGTAAGTTCTTAATTCCCCAAGTTCAAGCAGCTTACTCAGATATTACTACCAACAACTAAGCAAATACAGAATACTATTTATATGAGTTTAGTTTCTGGAAACTTCATATAAATGCAGAATCAGGATTAGCATTTCTCCCTGTTGAATGTCATTTTGCTAGTTTCTGCCCACTCTTGTCCAGATGTTCCCAAATCTTGATAGCATCCTTTAGTATTTTTGCTATCTCTCCATCTTTGCATTCCCTGTGAATTTCCTAATCTCATTATCCAAAACATTTGTATTTTGAACAGTGCAGGGCCTAGGACAAAGTCTTGCAGCAAAGCCATCATCACCATCTTCTAGTCTGATGTGAAGCTCCTGATATATTAACTTGTTCTGTGTTCTCCACTAGGGCTGATGGATGACTTCATCAAACACTTTGCTATCCATTACGCTGGTCAAATAAATTGGCCACACTTTTTTTTTTTTGCTTTGATTTATATGCCGCCCTTCTCCGGAGACTCAGGGCGGCTTACAATGCATTAAGCGATAGCCTTCATACTTCTGT
>JANHZT010000589.1:159819-172228 GCA_032468215.1 Stegonotus admiraltiensis
CCTCCCCCCACCCCCCAGAGGCCCTCCAGAGGCCAGAAACAGTGTCTTTCCTGACTTCTCATGGGTGCCAGAGCTGAGCTCGCGTGCCGACCTATATGGCTCTGCGTGCCACCTGTGGCACCCATGCCATAGGTTCACCATCATGGGTATAGGGTTTTCTGCTTGAGCAGAGGGTTGGACTAGAAGACTTTCAAAGTCCCTTCCAACTCTGTTATTCTGAATTCAGTTTCCTCTTTTTCCCGGACTAGAAACATAGAGTCTCTTAATACATATGATACTTAACTTGCTATAATGGGTACAATTAGTTTTACCATCCTACTGAGAGTTACTAGTTTTAAATGAGTGATATGCAAAACAAAACTACCATCCAATGCACCAATTTGCATATATGACACTGGGTTATTTTCTGGAAAATACACATCAGGAAATATAGTCACAGTTTTGGGGTGGGGATGGAAATGGAATTTCTGTGGATAGACAGTTTGCAAATTCATACTGCAAACCCATCTACAATGCTGCCCAGCAGGTCATATAACTATTAAATAATACTGAAGATAAGCACAATCTTGCAGGACTCCAGGAAATTCCCAATCAGATAATGCTTGTTCTTCTAATAGTAGCTAGGTTGATAAATACGGAACTATCAGAAAGTGACTCCTCCAATTTCTTCAGATGATCTGAAAGGATAACATCATCAATGATGTTGAGAGATCCATAAGCATTAATCTAATTGTACTCTTCTCCTCCTCTTTCCCTTCATCCCTCCTTCTCTGAACAAAATATCTGTCAGGTTAACCAAGAATACCTTGATGCTAAATACAAAACTGAAACAAAACTTGAATAATTTGTCTTTAATTGTCCTCCTAAGCCAAGCCAAACCAGGAAAGTGGAGTTGACATGCAACTGATTTAAAGTTTTGGTCAATTTTCTTGAGTGATAAGCAAATTGATTGAAATAAAAAATATTGGAGGTTTGATTCTATTTGGCCCAAAATGGAATCACATTTAGTATAATTATTATGCTGTTGATATTCAAATCAACTTATTTTTGTGTGCCTTTATGGAAATGTATGATTAACGATGATGGAATATGTTGCTAATATTTATTTATGAGTGTCCTCTCACTATCTACCATGTTCTGAACTGAGAAATCACACAAAACCAAGTTTCCAACTAATTTAATGAAGGGGTTGTATCTCAAGCAACTATGAAGGCAGGTAGAATACTCAGCTAAATTCCACATTGTTGTATACAAGTTTCCACATAAATACAGAGAAAGTGAGATATTGCCCATTTTACTTAGGATAAAGTGCTGATGATTCCAGCTGGAGTTGAAAAGTGGTACTTGATGGAATAAGAAGTTTGTGATGGCTCCTCTAACCTGCTGTCTTCTAATCTGTACCCCTGGTTATTTCCATTTTTAATTACAATGCACTTCAACTCATTCACCCATCCATTTGGCCAACATTTCCTATAACATATCCTGTATTCTCAAAGTGTTTATTTCTGTTGAGATTTTACTCTGTTTTTCAATTCTTTCCACACTATCCCATCCATCTTGAGGCCGCTGTACAATCACAGCAATGCTAACTAGACAGGTGGGAAAAGATGGGAAGGTGCTCATGAAAGAAGTTGGGGAGGAAGAAGAGATAAAAAATGTTTGTATAAATGTGGTTCAGCTTAATTCAGATTGACTCAACACTCTCCTCCCCCATTTAGAGATGAAAACAGAACTTTGCTTAAACTGGGAGGAATAAGTTGGCTTGATATAATGACAAACACAACATTTTCTTGATCATCACTTTCTAACCTTCTAATTTTTTTTTGAAACACTGCTATAATTATTACAAAGTTCACATTTAATGTGGACGTATGATTGTAGCTCTTTCCCCATAGGTGCCTTCATGGAATTAGCACAGCCTGAACCTCACCACAGTAACTCGAAAAGGAGGCCTTGCATATGTTTTCTTTAAAGCCTAATCAGTGTGGATTCCTTTCAGAGTTCCCACATGCATAAGGACTCCTGTGCATTAAACCACTACAAACAAAAAATGGGGAATCTGAGATTATGACAGACCAAGGAGCAGGACTGGAACTTGTTTGTACACCGATGCATCATCATTCCGTATCGTCTTTGAAGTGTATTTCGCTATTGTTTTCTTTGCAATTGTCTGCTCTTAAAGATGCTTGTCTTAAAACATCAGAAGTGTTTAGAAGAGCAAATTATCTGTGCTGGGAATCTGTACTCTTGGGTCTTCTCTCTCTCCCAGAGCCAAGGTATCTCTAAGCATCATTTGCCAGGTACCTGTAATTTGATTTCTAGAACAGTAGTGCACTTCTTGTTATTCACAGCTGTAATCGTGTTGAAGCTGTCAAGTGTTGTCTCCACATTTTCAATTTACTTCTCAAACTAAATCCCTCACTCCTTTGTGTGCTGAGGCGGCTGTGGCCTGGAACTCATCTAGTCGTTTAGTAACATCTTCCAGATTTATTTTAAACTGATTAGATGCTGCTGAAGAATCAAATTTTCTCCCCTGGATAGTACAAAGCCCTGAGTCAACAGACCTGGCTCCAAGCCACTGGCCACGGGAAGATGCTGAGTTACATCTTTTGACAGCCCAACTTTAATCCTGGCCTTCCTCTGGGGGGGAGGGGGGAATGAAATAAAATATACCACGGTGTAACCAAATGGATGGCACAATTAAAGACAGAGCAAAGGAGAACTTAGGAGTGGAATGAAGAATGCAGACTCTTTAATTAAATAGCTTTTTTGCACTGGCAGTATGGAGGAATCAGTAAAATGTGGCTATTGCTAACACAGCCACTTTTAGGTACTTTGAAGACAGTCACCGAAGCATCCTGAATTATTATTATTATTTAATTTTGATAGCTTCCCATCTCAAACATGTAACGCTGCGTGATGAACAATCAAAACAATTAAAAGTAATTGCAGCAGTTTTGACCACTGCTTTCAAGGATTATTTGTTCATGTTTAGTTGCAACAAAGGCACAGACATCACCAAAGCTCAGCACCAATGGCCTACTGAAATATTCCATCAAACATCCAAAAAGGCAAATTGGATTGCTGATGTCTCCAGATTTCTCCAAGGGAAGGACGTTTCTCCAAATGTTTCTCAAGGACGGGACTTTCCTTAGAAGCATCAAAAACATTGCTACTGAAAAAGTTCCAGAGAAACAGCTCATGGGGATTGAACTGAAAAGGAGTCATTTCCACTGGGAATGCCCACAAGGTGAATCAGATAGGTATGCTCACACAATTGCAAGAAACAGCCTTTGAATAGCTAAAGAAGCCTTCTGAACTATTCAGCTCCTTTCATATTGAGAATGAGGGCTGCTCTCATGACAAACTTTAAAAGCATTTTTTCTGAATGCTTTGCCATAGCCCAACCACATAACACAAGGAAGTTAAAATGGAGGAGGAGGAGGAGAAACAAGAAAGAAGGAAGAGAAAAATGCAGGAGGGGGAGGAGAAGAAGAAGGAGAAGGAGCTCCTTTCCCAATTGATCAAATCGGTAGTTAAATATTACAGCAGAAAATAATGCTGGCAATTCTATATTTCAGAGCTGGGAAGATTCAAAAGAGTCTTAATGTTTGCACACAAAAGTATGAGAGGATTTTGTATCCCAAAAGTATCCCAAGATTATACACTTTATAAATGTGCTATTATTGTCATCATACTAGAGCAGCATGATGGGTTATGTTTGTATAGTGTAATAAATATGTCTAGCATGTTTCAATAAAGGTCGGTAAAATGAGGACCCAGATAGTTAGGGGCAATATGCTGACTGTGTAAACTGCTTAGAGAGGGCTATAAAGCAATATATAAATCTAGGTGCTATTGCTATTTCAGTTATACTGTCTTACACAGGATACAAACGGGGGCATGGGAAAATGGCTCTCATTTTTCTTTTCCCTTACTACCTGTTGCAGTGCATAGCAGAAAAAGTGCAGTCTTTAAACTGCACAATACACAATTTCCCACTGTCGCTTTATATATCCCATATAAAGGGCCCATGGGCCAAATTGTTTAATATAGTTTTACATTGTTTTTAAATTTTCTATTTGTGGGTTTTATTTTGGCTGTACACCACCCTGAGTCCTTCGGGAGTAGGGCGGTATATAAATGCAAATAATAAATAAACAAACAAACAAACAAATAAATAAATAAATAAATAAATATCCAAAATACAAAAATTATGCAGGTAGGGTTTGTGTGTGTGTGTGTGTGTGTGTCTTTATGTATACATGTATGACCATGTATTTTCCTGGTCAAAAAACAATAAATTAAACATGAATTGCCATCTCAATGGTCTATCCCGCTATCTGTTTATTTCATTTTAATGATCAATTTTCATTTGGACACCCTTCTAAATGAGCTTTTACAATTAAATAGTTCTGAAACAACTTGTACAGCAGCAGAAGAAATGGAAAAGCAGACACCAATCATATAGCAAACTATACACAAAAGTATTGATATTTATAATCATAAATAATATAAAATAAAATTGCATTGGAAAGCTGTCAGCCTTAAGCAAGAATCCAAAAGGAAAAAGCAACAAAACTAAACATCTAGCAGGAGGGATGAAATTATCTCTTATATTGGTCCAGTAGGACTTTGTGAAAAGTTGTAAATCTATATTGAGGCTAAGCACACTGCTTGATGTCAATCTGGATTGACATCTCCTATTCAGAAATGTATCCTAAGGATGACTAAATTGGCCTCTCTCAATTCAACCTATTCTTAAGAAGTTCCAGTAGTAGTGTGTGGAACAGAAACCTGTGGCCTAATTTGTCCTTGAAGTCTACTTTTTTTTCACACAGCCATCTGTTATGGCTGGGGAGGGAACTACAAGAAAAGCAAAGTTCATTTCCCACCACCATTGTATTGTTGTGGCCCATTGGCTGCCAGCAGAGTTAGTAGCAGAGTCAGATGAGGGGGAGGGGAAGGGGGAGGGAGAGCCTGGGCCAGCTTCAGAGCCTTTGGAAGGCTCTGATAAGGAAACAGCATCAGAGAAAGAGAAGGAGCCAGGGCCTTCCATCCTCCCCTAAGGGGGAGAGGCAGCTCTCTTTGGGGCCTGAGCTGAGTGAGGGGGAGGAACAGATGGGGCCCATCCCAGATGTGCGTATACATAGAGAAGAGAGGACAGCAAAGGAAAGCAATAAGCCGGCTCTCAGGGAAAAGCAGACATAGACACTAGGCAGCCCCTCCCAGGCTGGGAAATAAATAGGGGTTTGGGAGTGGCCAGTTGTCACAGACAACCGTTCATTTTCTAGTATACAACAAGCAGTTTGGATTCTTTGGCGAGAACCAGGTTTGTTGAGATTAATTATGTTTGGTGTTTGTTTATCCACATGAATAGAAGACTGTTCCTGCCCTGTTTTGAAAGTAGTAAGAGGCTTATCATTACTTGCGAAGGCTGGGTCAGAACAGGTACTAGAACAAGAAATAGGATTCCCATCAGACACCTAAGCATTAAAGAGAGGAATTCTTTCCCTAGCATTTTGTAGTAGGTCTTTAGGAGAGAGTTGTGGTGTGACAGCACATATGTACAGAAGCATACTTCATGGGTAAACAATCTTGTCAACCTTGAGAGCTGCTCTGGTTTCCAAATTAGGGTGAGGGGCTGTAAGGTCTGGCCTCTCCTCTTCTTTCAAGGAAGTAAAGACTCTTGAAACTTTGGCATTTCAAAAGGAACCTTTTATTGAATGGAGTGATAGTAAGGCAAAAGAAAAGCAGACTCTGAATTCCCTTAGGCAAAATACAGTTAGGATAAAGGAATTAGAAACCCCGCCCTTCAGTCCATTGTGGATTGAGCCAATCTGCTTTTGGGATTGAGGCTTTCAAAGTGATACAACCCACATGGCCCTCCTTCCCCTTACATTCCCCAAAAGGTGAGAAAATCTCAGGGCTCCTAGGCACCAGGATAAAGGTTATAAATCAATATGGTACAGTCTGTGAAGGATATAAGGAAGAAAGTAATAAACTAAATAATATATCCAGGGCCTCCCCCTTCCCCTGAAGAATGGCAGCATCACGATAGGGATCTGACATGGGCTTGCATGTACCTGAGAAACATTTTGTACTCATAAAACACCAGTCCCCGCCTCCTCAATATGGAAAGTGAGGAGGCTCTCAAGCTTAAAAAGGCTGTCTATTCTTCCATTGGAAGAATGGAATAAAATGTTCAAAATTAAATGCCGTGGGTATTTTGCAAAGCTAATCTTATTGAGAGCAGAGTGTGGAATGGCAGGGCCATATCTGCCACTCTGCTCTCTCTCTTTTCTTTGATAGTTAATGTGAAGGACATTCGTGAAAACATGAAGGAGAATCATGTTTTGACTCAAATAGGAAGGGTGAGATGGCTTGCCGGTTTCCAGAAGACCCCACCATTGAGCAAAAGAGAATGGAATCTCTGCTTTGTAATTCAGTGGCTGGTAAAATGGATAAAGAAATGTAAGACGGGGGTGGGTTGGAGTTACTTTTTAACCACTTTAACTTGATGAGTACTAACTGAAAATTCATAATTATTTCTAACTGATAGAAGAAGATGATGTTTGAAGTTGTGTCACTTAGAGTTAACATGATTTCTTCTTCCTTTTCCTTTTCTTAGGTTAAAAGGAGAGACAAGGACACACTGTTTATTCACTATTACTTTATAAAAAGGAAATAAATGGACATGGTGCTTAGCGATCACATGATCTTGCTTCCAGGAGTTGAACGGAGAGAATAAAAGATGTCTGCTGTCATGGTAGAAGTGTCATCGTTAGACGTGTCAGGGACAATGTCATTCATAGTTCTACCCCAGCATCTCAAAACACCTTTTACTTTTACAGTACAATGAAATAACAAAGAAGACAATGTTTTAAAATCCTTGGACTACTTCATAATTCTGTACATTTGTAAAATCCTGTGATAATGGAGAGATTGTATCCAATTATAAAATGTACATCTCATAATCCATTGAAAAACTTTTGATAGCATTAATTTCTCCATCACTAATAGGTGCCAGACTATTCATATGTATATTTCTATCATTAGAAAAAAAAATGACAGAATTCTATAGGAAGGATAAGTATATAAATCATTACCACTGTGGGCTATTAGCAATTAATAAATATTTGGGGCAAATTTGTGACACCCCCCCCAAAATTGTTTTTGGATAATATGTTTTCATTCATTCCTTTCTTACGTATCCTCAATATTACAGAACATTGCTGTATTTTGGTAATATTTTATTAAAAATATGCCGGTGCCCAATATCTATAATTCCAAGGTATCTCTCTATATCTATAATTTAATATTATAGTAAGCTGCCTGGAGTCACTGAGAGTGAATTGAGTGGCCATGTAAATTTTCATCAATTAATAACAAACAACCATTCATAATTCTAAAGTATCTCTAGAGTTAAAGCCTGAAGCTTATTCCTGGATCCCAGATGGAAGACCTTCCAGGCCCTGGGTTGTAAGCTGCTGCTGCTAAATGCCAGGTCAATCTATCATAAGGCCACCTTCATTCATGAGTTGGTAGTTGATAAGAAGGCTAATGTGTATTACTGAGACATGGCTGGGATAGTCGGGTGTTCCACTTTTGAGTTGTGACCAGCTGCGTTTTTGGTGTAGCACCAGTCAAGACCCCAGGAAAGGGGTGGTGGGGTGCAGGGGGGGTTGTACTTATCTTTACTATGTTCGCAATGGGGCTGCACATGCACAGAAGCTCCCTGATGACATTGGGGTTGGTGGGCAGAGCCTCCCGCCGGTTTTACTACTGATTCTTGCAAACCAGTCTGAACCAGGGGCAACCCACCACTGGTGGGGTGGCAGTGGTCATCCAAAATAGCTAGAAGACATTCATTGGCACTGTTCCATAAATTTCCAGGTGTGAGACCCTAGTTGTGAAATTGGGCTATAAGAGAGATTAGTTGGGACTATTGTTATTGTACCAGCCTCCCTGTTACATAGTAAACCTCTTTATATGACTTTCTTGGCTCTGTGGCTAGGTTGGGTGGCAAAACAATACTCCAGGCTCATGGCCCTGGGGCATTTCAACTTGTCTTCTCTGGGGGTGGGTTAGCTCAGGGCATGAGATATTAGCAGTAGTCATACATCTGAATGGGGTTTGGTGTTGCAGCAAACCCCATGTCAGAGTGTTATGGATTTAGGGAGACATTGTTTTTCTCCCCTGTCATATTCAAGTCACTCTCTGGTGAGCCTCCAATTCTCTGGCATCCTTCTCCTCTGTGGGGAGACTAGGCCTATTTGATTGGCCCTCCCCAAAAAACTGGTCCCAGTTGGATTCCAGAGAGAGATTGGGATTGATCTGAAAGGTCTGCTACACTACCTGAAGCATTGGTGGCCACTCAAATGAGAGAACAACTGCGACATAGATTGGATAGTTCTCCAACAGCCTCTCCAGGCCCATGGAGTTCTCTGTGGTTTGTAAAAAAGCTAAGGGAATTGAAGAGGATGAAGAGACATCTCAAGCACTGCTGGTGAACAACAAAGAGTGAAGATGATTGAACACGAGCTACCAGAACCTACCGCATAGTAAGGTAAGACAGCAAATTGTAATTATTTCTGCACCATTATTATGTATACAGATAGTTGTCCAGCAGTCCTGCTAATTCTAGGATTCATCTATATGGTTGCTGTGGGGAAGATGCTGTGCATCTAGCAGTTAAAGTCACTCAGATTTGCTCTGCACTGGATTCTAACTTTTGGGTTTAGTGGTAGATAATTCTTTCTTCAGTGTAGAGATAGTTCTGCTAGCTGTTAAAGAGGAGGTAGTCTGCCTCTTCTTTAAAGGACATCCACTTGGCTCCACTAATCTGAACAAGTCTCATCTAGCCATTATCCTTTGGTAAAATGATCCTTGCCTAACTCATTAGACACTTATTAGCATCTCCCACCAGGAGGATAGGACCATGGCATGTAGTTAAGCACCTTCCTGGAGGGGTGGACACGCACATAAAAAGTATCAACAATTAAGAGCTAACACTGAGTAGAACTCTTGGTCAGAGATGGGATGGCTGGCTATAAGAGCATCGTCATATAAATTGGAGACTGCTAAAGAGAAAAAAAGAGAAAGGAGAAAGTCACATAACCCATAAATAATAGGCTCTTCCAGGAGAAAGAGCATGACATGGTGAGCTGAGGAAAGTAAATGGCTGTTGGGACTGTGTGGATTAGAAAGGCGTGGAGTAGCTGTAATCAGCAACCAGGAGATGAAATGACTCTGTTTTTCCAGCAAAAAGGTGCCCTGTGCAGTGGTGAAGTCCAGCAGGTTCTGATAGGTTCTGGAGAAGGTAGTGGAAATTTTGAGTAATTTGGAGAACCAGCAAATACCATCTCTGGCTGGCCCCAGTGGGGTAGGAATGGAGATTTTGCAGTATCCTTCCCCTGCCATGCCCACAAAGCCCCGTCCACAGAACCTGTAGTAAAACAATTTGAATTTCACCACTGGTCCTGTGAGAGAAAGGGAGGCAGAGTTGCTATTTTTCCTTTTGTTAGGAAAGGAAAAGAGAAGAGGAGACAAAAAGAGAGATGAGAGATTGCAAAGTAATGAAAGACTAAGTTATAAAGCAATCAAAAGAGTCAAGAAAGTGTTAGCCAGTGCTAGACAATCAGGGATGAGGATGAACAGAACTTGGTGAACTGAATTGAAGTGAAGAACTGAAGTGCCTGGGCAGAGAAAGATGTCAAATACTGAAATCTGATTTAAAGGAATCCAGTTAAAATATGATCTATAAACATGTCCTTAGAAATATGAAGAGATAAAGTTTAAAAAATGACACACATAAAAACCCCTTGAGTTCGGTATGTGAACATACAAAATATTTATCATATTTGCACAATAAAGCTCTTTTTGTAATAAAGTGTGATATTTTGCCTGATAGCCACCATCCTTTTTTTTAAAAAAAAAAACTATAATTGTCCTTTGGACAAGACTCAGAAGCTGCTGTTAGCCAGATTAGTGGCTGGAGCATTCAAATCCTGAAGTCACTCCATTGATTACCAATATACTTCTGGATCCAGTTCAAAGTGCTTGCTACTGTGTGCTTTTAAAATCCTCTGCAGTGCAGCAGCAACAGGCTATATTAGGCACTGCCTTAACAAATCAGAATCTGCCTGTCGAATTTGGACATCTAGAGAGGTCCCCTTGTGGTTTGTCTCTTTCAAGGGATTATAGGCCAGATGACAGATTTTGCTCAGTAGGGGCCTCACTATTAGGAATATTTGCCACCATATGTACTTATGTTTCCAACATTGGTTATTTTTTGCAAACAAGTCAAAGCTATTAAAGCTATTTTTTTTTAAAAAAATGCTTTTGACCATAATTGTCCACTTTGCTGCCTTGTCTGCATGGTTTTAACTTATTTTCTATTTTTTTCTACCAAATGTTTGATCTTTTTTCTTAACAGTCCAGAGTCCATAAGGATTGGGATGAGATGTTAATTTCAGAAATAAATACATAAATTAAAAATCAAACTGAAACTAATGCTTGGCCCAATGCAATTGGTATTTTAGAGTCTGAACACTGCACGAATGAACCCTTTTTCAATGCTCTGTTGAAAGTAAGTGAAGAGGATGCCCTCCTAACCTCTGGGGACAAGCTAGTGCATAGTAAGGAATGGACATCATCAAACAAACTTTGTTTCCCTTTCTGGCTTCCATGTACAGGTCATAAAGATTCAACTCAAAGAAGATGGTTTTGCAGCTATGGTACAAGGATCCAAATCATAAAGAGCTTGTGACCAACACTTTGAATTGTACTTGCAAATATACTGACAACTAGCCCAGTGTCTATAATGTGAATATTGTATTGCTGAAATGACTCCCACCAGGGGTGAAATCCAGCAGGTTCTGACAGGTTCTAGAGAACCGGTAGCAGAAATTTTTAGTAGTTCAGAGAACCAGCAAATGCCACCTTTGCCTGGCCCCAGAGTCAGATGGGAATGGAAATTTTACAATATCCTTCCCCCAGGAGTGGAGAGGGAATGGGGATTTTGCAGTATTCTTTCCCTGGAGTGGGGTGGGAATGGAGATTTTTCAGTATCCTTCCCCTGGAGTTGGGAGGGAATGGGGATTTTGCAGTATCCTTCCCCTGCCACATCCACCAAGCCACACCACGTCCACCAAGCCACGCCCACAGAACCAGCAGTAAAAAACAATGGATTTCACCACTGACTCCCACCCACAAACAAGTGAGCAGATGCTGCATTCTGCACTAGCTGAAATTTCCAGGTAGCTTTCAACCCATTTCATTCATCCATTCTTGCGGTAGTTAAGGAGGTAAGGGCATGAGTAATTTTCGCCAAAGCAACTTGATCTAAATAAGGCCACAAGTGGCACATTAGCTGAAGCTAGGTAGAGACTTTTCTGGTTATGGCCTTGACCTACAGCTTGAGCAGTAATCTAATATATATATATATAATTGAATATCGCAGTTCTACTTTTCCAGTGGAAATACAACCCTATTCAGAGCCACTGTAGGAGACAAAATGGAGTGTTGCTAGAATTTAATATTTGCCTTTTCAGACATGAATAGGTGAAGTTTATTCAGACTCTCATAGCCTTCAAATACTAGATGAGGACTCCTGTCTTGAAGTGGTGGGTAGGTAGGTAAGTGGATGGATGGATGGATGGAGCTGGATATTTTCAAAATTCAGATGATACCTCACTCAAACTGATAGACCCTCCCCAGCAGTTTCATGCTGAGGAAACAATATGAGGGAGAAAACTGAGCCCTGCCATAGCCAGGAGTCTTGACCGTTCATCCTCTGTCAATGACTAAAATGTTCAATCATGAAAGATTTCTAAAGTACCCAGTTTTTGTGTAAAATATAGCCACCAAACCCAGTCCTCCAAAAATATAGCATGGTCAATAGTATTGAAACATCAATGAAGATCAAGTAGGACCCAGAGATCCATGTTCTTTCTGTCCAAATCCTCACACAGAACCAACCAATATTTCCCTCACATGTCAGTCTAAAACTGGACTGGAAGACATGCAGATAATTCACTTCATTTAGAACTCTCTGCAACTGTTTCCTTACCACTTTCGTAAAATCCTTCCCTAAAAAGACAAGATATCCAACATAGTCAGATCGAGATGGAACTCACAACAAGGCCAAAAAACACTCCCTTCCTTAAAGGATCTACCTCTTGAATCTAACTGACCAAATAAGTCAGAAGAGGCATGGATCCAGAATGGTATGAACTTTAGTACTTACCCAGACCAATTATAGCAATCTAATTGTCAGGGTTCCAAGTAACACCCACCCCCCTCCCATTTTCTCTCAGTAAAAAATGTGGGTGGGAAAAAGAAAATGAAGACGATATTAAGGATAAACTCGATTTTTATACTGAGCCTTCTTATTACCCACCAGGAT
>JANHZT010000589.1:197479-209158 GCA_032468215.1 Stegonotus admiraltiensis
GTGTTTTAGTCCACTGTACTACCAGGGCTCTACTGGCTCTTCTGATTGTTAAATCAGAAGTATGAATAAACATTCTTTGTTTTTAGCCCAGCTGAAAGGTGTGGCAGAGGGGATTGCCATGCCTCACCTGTTTTGAAATCTAATGCGCTTGCGTGAAGCACAAGTTTGGCATGCATGCAAGTGAAGCAAGCACGCATGCACCGATCGCACGCAAAGCATGTACGTGAAGCGAACTGGTGGTAACACCGGTTAGAACCTACCACTGGCTTCATAGTGTTTTACAGCATTCTCTGATGTCAGCATATTATCCCTCCTAATCTGGGTCCTCATTTTACTGACCTTGGAAGGATGGAAGGCTGAGTCCACCTTGAGCTGGTCATAATCAAACTCCTGACAGTAAACAGATTCAGCCTGCAATACTGCATTCTAACCACTGCGCCACCACAGCTAGAATGATCATGTGTGTGTCTCTGTGCAATCAGGAACAAAAGAACTGGGATAGATATTATAAGAACACTGTCCCTCTGCCTGAAAATATTGCCTGAATATTTTGTAAGAAGGATTGCCTGAATATGTAAGAAGGACCAAAACAGCAAGACAGAAATTGTGGCATCACAATCAAAGCCCCATCCTTTTCTACATGCACCCAGTGTTGACTTATATACGGCTTGGATCACAATGTTGCATCTGTTTTGAACCCCAGCCCCCAGCTCCTGCAAAAACTGCTATAATCATCATAAGACTCTTCTTTATCTTTTGATGACCTCTTCAAAGTCTCTTGAGACTTTTTTTTTTTTAATTTTGGGGTGAGAACATTTTCTTGAACGGTAAATGAGGAGAACAATTCTTAAATTTACTGGTAGTGTGACTTATGCCCACAAGTGGGACTGGAATTTTCAGCATAATTTGCTGCTGTTGTACGTTGAGACAGACCTGATTTTATAGCAACTTTATGTGGTGATTGTTCAGTGAATCCAACTTCTCCAATGAGCATTTTTTTGATGGAAAGTGACTGCGGAATGCTGCAGCCGGTTGCAAATACAAGCTAGAATAGAAGAGAATTCTTTATTGGCCAAGGGTGATTGGACACACAAGGAATTTGTCTGTGGTGCATATGGTCTCAGTGTACATAAAAAGACAAGATACATTTGTCAAGAATCATAAGGTACAACACTTAATGATAGTCATAGGGTACCAATAAGCAGTCAGGAAACAATCAATATCAATATAAATCGTAAGGATACAAGCTAATTGCCAAGTGTGAAATTGTGATCATGTGACCACAGGGATGGTGCAGTGGCCACAACTGCAAGTACAGGGCACAATTAGCCTTTTTCAAGGCCGTTGTAACTTTCAACCATTGTTAAATGAACAGTTGTAAAGCAAGAACAACCTGTAAATTGGATTTTATTTTGGGGGGGAGCTATTTTTTTTAAAAAATGCTGAAAGTTAAAATCCCATCCTCCCAAAGTAGACTTTTCCATCCTGGATTCAGAGAGGTGCAGGGCAGCTAAGTAAGTAAATGCATATGATTGTCATCTCAAGGTACGAAGAATATTGAACTAAACAGCCCCAGCTCTACAAGCTCCATTTCTGCCTGTACAGATATATCTCTGGGTTGCAATTTGCCTTCTCTTCTCTTCCTTATTATTTTGATTCTCTACATCATTCAAAAGATATTTCAATAATGTAAAAGGGGGCTCAGAGTAGTAGGTGGAGAAAAGAGAAAGAGAGGAGAATGTGAGTACGGTGGCAATATAGCAGGGGTGAAATCCAGCAGGTTCTGACAGGTTCTGGAGAAAGCGGAAATTTTGAATAGTTTGGGGAACTGACAAATGCCACCTCTGGCTGGCCCCAGAGTGGGATGGGAATGGAGATTTTGCAATATCCTTTCCCCAGGAGTGGGGAGGGAATGGGGAGTTTGCAATATCCTTCCCCTGGAGTGGAGTGGGAATGGAGATTTTGCAGTATCCTTCCCCTGCCATGCCCACCAAGCCACACCATGCCCATCAAGCCACACCCACAGAACCGGTAGTAAAAAATATGGATTTCACCACTGCAGTATAGGGTATAAAATGTGTGTAAGCCAGCCAGAAAGAAGAAAGCCTGTCATTGATTGACATCATGAAATAGAAACAATTGCTTTGGTGACACTCCATGTTTCTATACATCCAGGAGTCCATGTTTAATTTACTACATATGGTTGTTTGTCTCCATAGCTACCCTTTCAGATTCATTATTCATTAAATAAGTGACGAGTTTTCTGAAATGTTGCAGCCACATGGCCGATACAAATGCATTCTAATATTATTAACACGTTGCCAACTTGCAACTCTTCGAAAGCTGAGTAAATGTTTTGACAAGACAAGGCAGCGAGAACAAATAAGTAGCAGCAGTCTTCGATGAAGTTCAGCCATAGCCCCGAACGACTTGAAAGTCTTCCTGGCATTTCCATGAGAGCAATCCCAGATAAATTGCTCTTATATATGTGTGCATGCGAGAGACTAAAATTCCTTTGAAAGTTTATAATTTCTCATGGGAAAACCGGGTACAAAAGTTACTTTTACTCATAGAAAAACAACACCATATTTTCCTGTCAACCTCTGCTGTTGGGAATTTCAAGCTTCTTGTATTTTTTTTTCTCCTTCTGATTCTTTGTTGACTCAAGGGACCAGCATTTACAACATAATTTACTTTCAGCTTGTGTCTCTGTAAATCATTCTAATGCTCTCTATAGCTAGTTAAAAAAAAAAAAGAATCCCACTCACATTGGATTGACCCAGGGCACATTTCTTAGATTTCTCTCTGTGTGTGTGTGTGTGTGTGTGTGTGTCTGTGTGGGAGTGTAAACTCTCCCATTGAGTTTGGCAGGATATAAAACACGGATCAGAAGATTGTAGAAAGGATAATATTCTTATCCCTTTCCAGCCCCGTTATCCCCTTTTCCTTAGTGGTCCCCCCCCCCCATATTCTCTTCATGCACCACATCTTGCAATGCTCATTCAAGATTCTCTGCTCCAAGGGAGGAAATGTGGACTTGCCTTGAACAACAATAGATACAGTTCTCTTCTCCGAGGTGCAAAGACAAACATAATGTGCTTCAATAAAATGCATTGGATTACTTTGTCCAGCTTTGCTTGGCACTTGCAAGAATTGGAAGAGGCATGTGCCAACATACAGCCCATATTGGAAATGCCACAGAGGCCAGGCATAGCAAACCACATAGCTTCTTTACTGATGGATGAGAGGGTGCTTCTTGCTTTGTGTAGCTACTTTGAGTGAATGCTTCACTTGAACCCTCCTTAAAGAGATGCTTCTCTTTCGAGAATTACAAAACCTTCCTGGGCATGCTCAATTCTCTCCCTCTCCCCCCCCTCTCTATTTTGCATTCCATCATTTTTCTTTTAAATCAGGGGCTGGCAAAGTACAGATCAAGAGCCAAATCTTATCCACCATCTGTTTTTGTATGATCTTCCAGGTAAAAATTGGCAGGTAGGCAGATGGATAGTAGATCATCAGGACCAATCCTATGGGATTGGGGGCAGGCCAAGAGCCAGGGGTAAGGTATCTTCAGCTGCAATCTATTGGCAACCTCTTTGCTGGTGGGCCAACCTATCCAATGCTGCTATGTTCCTTGGTTCCTAACCTGCCAACCACATTCATGGAGGTGGAACAAGATCTGGCCTTTCACAGAAAAGGTTTGTTGATCCTTGTTTTCAATACTTTCCATTTTTGCAAATGTCACAGCTTCTGCAAGCTTGTTGATACCCCTGTCATATGAGGGACATTCAAATCACATTAACACTTATACTTGCTTACTTACATAGGTAGTCCTCATTTAGTGACTGCCTTTGTTTAGCCATGGTTTCACCGAGTAACCATTTTGCTTAATGACCAAGTTGCCAGTCTCGGTTTGGTGTCAAAACCAGGATTGCATATATTGTACATATATTGTACATATGATGATGGAATACTTTCGGAATACTTGGCAACTTTGAGGCTTTCCAGACCAACACTATCTGCTTTTTCAATTCTTTCTCAGTCCTTATCTCCTAGTTTATTTTGTTAATATATTATGACTTGTGTCTTCCAGTGTTATCTTGAATGCCTGAAACAAAGCTGTGAGAAATCAAGGAGGAAGAATTAGCAGCATCTACTAAATTCAATTTTTGCAAATATTATGTTATCCTCTTCACCAACTATATGCTGTGCACGTCTGACCTTCTGTGAATGTAATGTGCATTCAAATATTATTCTGTTTTGTTTAATTATAAAGTAGAGATCTACAGCCATTGTTGTATAGCTTTTGAACATATCTTTATATATTGCATATATTAGATTTACATAATTTATGTAACGAGTACCATATAGGCTTTTTTGAGTTCACACACAGCCATTAGCATTTTTTGGCTTTAGCATGGGGTAACTTTATTTAAACATACTCTTTTTTTTAATGAAACTTTAATAACTACTTCATTTTATAGAAACAAGGCCACAATGTATGTAACTTTATGTGCATTTCTTTCTAATAATGCTGAATTTGTTAGAATTTCCCACTACATATGGGAAATCCCAGGTATTGTTTGAAGTCTGCTTTGGTGGTTTGGTCAAAAAGTTATTCACAATAGATTCCTTTGCAATCCCCCAAAAGTCATCTTGATATTAAAGATTGATACCACTGAGCAGCTGCAGGAGGCCCAGTGCTGATCTTGGGAATAACCTTCTCCAGTTCTGATTTCTCCCTGTCCTGAATGAATGATGAGTGACATGAGAAAAGGCAAGCACTTTCTCTGTCCTATTTGGAGCCTGTTGTTTGTGCTTTAGCAAAAGTATTGATCAGAAAGAGCAGGCATAGGTAGTCCTCATTTAGTGATCACAATTGTAACTGATAAACTGCTAAGATGCAGTCATTAAGTGAAACCACAACAGTGCTTTTGATCTTACTTCAGCTTTCCTTTGCTTCACAGACCTTCAAACAGACTGGACACAATTTCTTTTTTGTCCCCGTCATTACTGTGAACAGCTACTAAACAAGGAAGTCACTAAACAAGGACTACCCGGGTGCCTGAAATTAATTCAATCCTGGAATAAGAATTCAATCTGAACTTTCTTGTTTAAAAGATTTGCTTTGTTTAATCATAGGAAAAGGGAGACCTCCAGCTATGCTGAATTCTCATCACTGTCCATACTGATGAAAGTTGCATCCAGCCCACTTGAAGAGTTCAAGCAGATCCTCTGTAGTTGGGATATGGGGGTGGGACAGGATGTCTTCTGAATCAACTTAAATTGATTGCAAAATAATAGCCAGGGTAGAATGGTCTAGTATTTAGATGGGAGACAACCAGGTAGTCATGGGACTGCAAGATGAATTGGGAAGTTGAAAGAAAGCATTTAAGAAGCCTTGAAAAAGCATAGCTTTTTAAGAAGCCTTGAAAAAGCATAGACTCTGAGCTTGTTGATCGAAAGGTCGGCAGTTCAGCGGTTCAAATCCCTAGTGCCGCATAATGGGGTGAGCTTCCATTACTTATCCCAGCTTCTACCAACCTAGCAGCTCGAAAGCAGGTAAAAAACGCAAGTAGAAAAATAGGGACCACCTTTGGTGGGAAGGTAACAGAGTTCCGTGCACCTTTGGTGTTTAGTCATGTTGACCACATGACCACGTAGATGTCTTCGGACAGCGCTGGCTCTTCGGCTTTGAAACGGAGATGAGCTCCACCCCCTAGAGTCAAGAACAACTAGCACATATGTGCGAGAGGAACCTTTACCTTTACCTTTACCTGTATCCTTTAACAGGTTAGTTTCATCAGATATCAGGTTACCTTAATTATTAGAAGTAACATAATAAAACTCTTTAAGTAAAGACTTAAATGATGATCTGTATCATCAGTTCACTTAGTTCTGTAAGTAGTTAATTTTCCCGATTATGAAAAATTCATTAGCAAGCCACAAGATCAAGCCCTATAGATCCTTAAGTGCTTTTGTTCAACTTCAGTCAGCTCCACGTGTTTGCAGGGCTCTTATATTTTTATTTAATATCTTATGTTACTGTTGTATTGGATTTTAAAATTTTCTTAAAAATAAGTTTTAAAAATATAAAATGAAGTCAATATTTTTTTTAAAAAAATTGCCAAGAAAATGACACAAATGTGCCCATAGGACCATCCAAAATATAGCCCGAGTTTATATATAGCCCAAGTTTATATTTTACTTTTTAAAATAAAATACGTATTTTGCTTTGTGCCATGAAACATGCGTTTTTGTGTGTGCTTGCTTGCATTTCTCTTTGTAATAATGTCGTCTAGTTTTATGGTATCTTTGCAACTTCTGTCATCCAAAAGTAAAACATAAAAGAACAGAACTCAACTCATAGCTTTTTAGCCCAGACAGAATACACCTACTTTGGATGGGACTGCACTTTTTTTTTTTAAGTGACTGAGTTATAGTTTTGGAGTTTTCCTAATTGTCTAGTTTTCAGTGACAACCAGGAATATTTTTGCTCACATGCAACTACAGTATCTGTATCCAGCTTTCGGTAATGGCATCAAAATTTAAGCAATATCTTGAAATAAATTTAAGCAGTATCTTAAAATAAATTTAAGCAATCTATTTTTTTTGGGAGGGGGTGTTAAAAATCCCACCAGAATTGGTCAATTTTTTTTCGCTTTTTCCTTGCCACACTCTGAAAAACTCCATGACTATTACTAAGGATTATTCAGTTTTACGTTATTCCTAAATGACTCGAATATTGACTGAACCCTAACCTTTTATAATCGTAATGAGAATTTATTACTTATTTTACAATGTGCATTGGAATCAAGATCATAAGAATGGAGTAAAAAAGAATAAATCATCAGAGACTAAAGCACTACCTCCAACTAGTACATTATGGGGATGTGTTCATCTGGGGAGTGGCCCTGATCCAAACGATCATTAAAGATGCCAATAATAGTTTGCAGGGGTTTTTTTTTGTTTTAAGCAAAGCAAATTAGCAGAGTACCCTATCAAAGGGAGTTCAAAGGGAATCTGCTTTCCATGCTAATTCTAGAGACTGGAGGCATAAATGGTAAGTTAACCTGTTTCTGCTAACTGTCCTCAAAAGGAAATGTAACACAGGTGTGTCTGATGTAGTCAAGATTAAAGGTTTGTCTGCCCATGACTTAGCCACCACATTAAAGCCCTTTTAATGAGGTTTGGGAAGATAATGAATGCATGTCTCTAATTCGCTGTGGAACAGACAGTTTCACCCTACAGTGACCTCTCTGCCACAGGTATCTGAAGCCATATTTAAGACGGCAACCTTTTTCTGATATTACAAGTTGCTCCCATCACACACACACACACACACACACACACACACACACACACACACGTTTGCAAGACTACAGTGCCCTTTCCCCCTCTGCATGTGGCCTGTTGTGCAATTGCCTTCACTGGTAAAATGGCTTGCATTTCAGAACCATTTGAGAAATATAAGGAAATAAGTCTCTTTCCAAGATTAGTCATATTTGCACATTTATCCATAAATCTGTTTTCTGGGTTAAAAAAAACCCCATCTGCACAAAAGTATGTATGCATTATATATTTTTTTCTTCTATTTTTGAGAGCTGGGGGCACTTTAAAAAGATGGAGAGAAGGAGTATCCTCAATTTTCCTGAGACTGGTTTTTCTCTCAAGGAAGGTAATAAAGGGGGATAAAAATAAATAAGAAGGGCAGCATAATTGTGGGAGTCAGCTAGTGTGGTTAGGAAGAGATGGTGACCCCTGGAAGAAGTAGAGTCTACAAGAACAATCAATTCATGATCTCCAAAAAGGGGGCTAAGGTCATTTAGTTTTGGTTATGATTACATTTTATCCCACCTTTATTACTTTATAAGTAACTCAAGGCAGGGACATATATAATATTCCTTGCTCCTCCTACAATATGCACAACAACTCTGTGAGGTGGGTTGGCCTGAGAGAAAGTGACTGGCCCAAAGTCACCCCACCTAAAGGTACCCAGTCACCTTCATGCCTAAGGTAGAACTAGAACTCATAATCTCCTGGTTTCTAAGATAGCACCTTAACCACTAGATCAAACTGGCTCTTAATTCCTCCTCCACTCTCACACCTTTCTTTGTCTACTGAGAGAGCTTTGCAACCTGTCATTCATTCTAAGATATCAAAGTGATATAGAACAGATCAAACTTAAAAATAGCCCACCAAACTTTGCAGTATTTAATAAAGCAATATCACAATACGAAAAAATAGCAGTACAAAACAGAGCCATTTAGCTCGAAATACCTAATTCCATAATGCATGTCCTTATTTTATAAGTTATTTTAATGGTTTCTTGAGTTGACTAATGTGATGTATTATTCAGGAACCGTAAAAGCTGGTGAATAATTAAATGCTGATCAATGTACCGGCCTGGTTCAGGTCAGGGCAATTTGTATCTGAATTTGCAAGTATTTGAGACTTTCAGCATCTCTGGACACAACTAGACATGCTTCACAGATTCAGACTGTAGCTAAAGGGATGGTTTTAAGATAGGCTGAAACATATCTGTATGTTTCATCAACTCTCACCCTAACTGATAAAAGAAAAATATGTTTGGTTTCACTTAGTTTCTCATTTACCTAACCATAAGTTTGTTTTTAGCTCATTGTTGCATTATGGTTTGTAAATTTAGGTGGGGGTAGGCCTTGCTGGAAACTGATAGGCATTTTGGTCTGCATTTCCCCTAACGTATGCAGTTTCGGGTATACTTTTCCCAGCGGATAACAATTTATGCAACTTTTCCCCTCCCTAATCCATTTTTGTGTATTCTTTCTCCAGATAGATGCATTTCTTTGTGACCACTTTTCTGAGGATGCAATTTGATGCATGTTTTTTGAGTTACGATCCTGATTGCAAACAGTTGGAAAAACCTTTGTTTGCACAAATGTTGTCTGATCTTTGAATCAGTCCAGGAGATTTGAACTGGCTATATTTGTATAAAAATTCAGATAAATGCATTTCTCCTTTGTAATTATTAACTGCTAAGTGCTGTCCAAATGCAGTAAAGATGGTGGGTTTTCTACAGGATTCATAAACTTATCATGCATTGTTCAAGACATAAATTAAAACAACATCTAGTGCAAATTGTAGTGGATAAGCAAAACTATCACCAAAATGGTTTCCAGGAGTCAGACAAGAAAGAATGTTATTATTCATTGTTTTTAATATTCACCTGAAAACCTCCACTTGGGATGTTTTGTTGAGATACTTATAAAGAACAGCTGCAGTTCACAGGAGTGAAAACATACCAGGGCTCTTATTGTCAATCCACATATAAAAGTTATGCTTTAAAAAAGGAGAACATCATTTGCAAATGTGGACTAGCAATAAAAGTAATGTAATTTACCATTTCTCAATACTCCAGCTGTTCTCCATCAACAGTACGTTTTACTGCAGTAATGCTGAGTAGGACTATCTCTAAAATTTCTTCTGCATTTTTTTCATCCCTTCTCCTTCAAAAAAACCCCTTATTTCCTTCCTTGAAAATTTCTGAGTGATTTGTTAACAGTGGTGATGACTGTTCATACTTCAGTTCAACTCCAAAAAATGTGACTACTAGCAAATGGACATTCTTGCTGGTTTTTTTCCCCCTTTCAAAACCTTTCACTTTTCATCCAAGAACCTTCTTCAGTTCTAACTCAGTGGTGAAATTGTGCTGGTTCCGTCTGGCTCGTGCGAACTGGTAGCACTGGCGGCGTGTGGTTCATGAACTGGTAGCGGCAGCAGCGTGTGGTTTGGCAAACTTGTAGCAGCGGCAGCGTGAGGCTCCTCCCACACACCCAGGCATTGTTACTTCTGTTTTTAACCCTCTGCACATGCGCAAACCGTTCTGAGAATGCGCAGAGGGTAAAAAATTGGACAGGACAATGGCGCACACACTTCCAAACCAGTAAGGAAGGTAAGTAAATTTCACCCCTGTTCTAACTGACTGGTGGGGAATGGAAATATTTATATTCTTTGCAGTCTGGTCATTAGCATTCTGAGGGTTGGTCTTTAGCTGGGAGTCTAAGAGTTGTTGAGGTCACTTGGGGGTTTACCTCTGTCCTCAGAGTCACATGAATCAGAGTGCAAATGGGTGTGAAACCTTCTTGGGACTGCTGAAAGGACTGTATTGCAAACAGGAGATAGGTGGTATTGTATTCCCCCACTCCTCATTGAGAGAGGGCTGATCAATGTTAACATAAATGGTATCTAACTACTCTTCCAAACCAGTGGTCCTCTCTGTCCAGAATGTGAACTTTGCTATCTTCAGAAGAGTGACCCTTGTCTTTCAGATGCAGATGGACTTCTGAATCCTAGCCTGATGTGTTTGTTCTCCTGTGTTGTGTAATGTCTTGTGAAGTGGTTGTAGTTAGAACTGAAGAACCTTCTTGCATGAGGAGCAACATATTTTTCAAAGGAAAAAACAACCAAGGAAGTTGGAAATCCCTAATCCCTCTACACTATTTAATGAAATTTAAATTGTTATATATTTAAAGCTATTAAAAATATTTTATACTGCTTCCCATTAATAGCAAAACAAAATTCAAAGCAGTTTAGAAATAAGACTGTTAAAACAATTTATTCAATGCTGATAAACGGTAGTATTAAATGGGTTTTGAACTATACATTAGTAAAACAATAACAGCAAGCAGGAGAGGCGAAGTTACGCTTTATATCCCAAAGGTGTTTTTTCAAAAGATATTTGGACTTGTTCTTCCTTGAAGACATTTCCTTTCACTTCTCATCCAAGAAGCTTCTTCAGTTCTGACTGAATGGTGGAGAATGGAAGGATTTATATTCGTTGCAGTCACCTGGACATTAGCACTCTTTCTGAGAGTCATTTGGAGATTTATTTGTACCCTCAGAGTCACCTGAATCAGAGTGCAAATGGGTGTGGAACCTTCTTGGAACTGCTGAAAGGACTGTGTTGTAAACAGGAGATAGGTTGTGTCATATCCCTCTCCTCTCTGAGAAAGGTCTGAAAAAGCTTCTTGGATGAGAAGCAAAACGTCTTTAAGGAAAAACAAGTCCAGCTGCCTTTTGAAAAAGCATGACCTGGATGACTGAGAATCTTTGGGACAACCATGACTTGGATGACTGAGAATCTCAACAGACATTAAGCTTTATGTACTTTTTCATTAGAGTTGCATTTTGTTCAAGGTGGCATGCAAAGTTGTTCCCTCCTTCCATTTCCCCCATTAGGTATGCTAAGAGGGAATGGCTTCCATGGCTGAACCTGGGTCATACCATCACTCTTGTATCAATCCTAATTGCAGACAGGTTTTATTTATCTATCTTTATTATTTTTGCAAATAAATCAAGATGGATAACATACCCAACATGCCTTCCTCTTCCTTTTTTCCCCACAACCACAACCTTGTGAGGTGAGGTGAGTTGGGCTGAGAGAGAGTGACTGGCCCAGAATTATCCAGCTGGACTTCATGGCTAAGGTGGGTCTAAAATTCCCAGTCTCCCAGTTTCTAGGCTGATGCCTTAACCACTACTTCAAACTGGTTCTCCGATACCAAACAAGTTATCAGGATTCCAATAATGAAAACTGTAATCAACACTGAACACCCTTCTGAAGAATGTTTATTCATACTTCTGATTTAACAATCAGAAGAGCCAGTAGAGCCCTGGTAGTACAGTGGACTAAAACAC
>JANHZT010000589.1:209258-220651 GCA_032468215.1 Stegonotus admiraltiensis
AAGGCTATTGCTTAACGCATTGTAAGCCGCCCTGAGTCTTCGGAGAAGGGCGGCATATAAATCAAAGCAAAAAAAAACAAAACAAAACAATAGCCCTAAAAGCACACAGCTGCCAATGCAGCAACTTTCTGCTCAGAGTACAGCAAGAAGTCTATTCTGCTCTTTCAGAATAGTAAGGTACATCCTATGTCTTCCTCCACTAATGAATTAATAATATTTGGAAAATTACTTCCACTCCCCGCCCCCCCACAACTACCATGAGTGGTATTTATTTTCTTAATTTTAATTAAAAATAAAGTTTGGAATTATTCTCTGGGACAGTTTTATTTTGACCTTGCTTCATTTATTTGAATTTCCAAAACACATTTGTTCCAGTTTTATTTCACCCCTGGGCTTGTGTTATCACACACTGTGGTCTGAATTGTCTAGACTAGGGAAAGCCGAGGCGTTTCAGATGTTGCTGAACTATAACTCCCAACATCCTAAGGAAGCCAGGCTAGTGGGGTGGTTGGGGTGGGGCTGGTTGGTGTTGTAGTTAGCACTCTCTAGAAGGCTATGCGTTTGTCTTTGTCCCTGGTCTATATATTTCCGGAAAACCTGGTGGGAATCATTATCTCAAAACAAGGAATTAGACTCAACTCTGCTGTAGATATCCACAGAGACAAATAAACTAAAATGTATATGAATATTTGGAAAAATGCATACACGCACACATACACATATAATGACACCTGCATAATTAATTGCATCAGTGCATTCATGTTAGAACTGGGGAAGCAGAGGTGCATTGGGGGTAATGCAGGCAAGTTTGTTTGGACTCTGTGAACACCCTGTGCTTATTCAGCACGCTGGTTTTTATTTTCTTTAGCTGCTTTGGAATTTAGCTGGCACTGTTGAGTCTCTTAATTAGTCCATTATAGTTAAGTTTGGGAACAAAAGCAATGCAACTAGCATACTTTTCATACAAAGTCATTAAGATTCTTACACAGGTCAAAGGGCAATGCTTGCTAGATAGCGTCCTCACTAGTTATTAAGAAAGGGGATACTTGCATGGATAGTCCACAGGTATAATTTATTTATCATATATATGTATAATATATGAATCTTTCATATTTTATTGAGGAAGTGAAGCTGTTTCCAGATGCACCTCTGTTATTAAATTCTTGCACAGCCTAGTAGACTGACCAGAAAAATCTGACTTTACCTGCTCCCAGATTTTGTAATTACCAGCATTGCTAATTTACAAAGCCTCCCTCTGAAAAAAATATTCTTAGAAAGTGATGTTCTTCATTGTTTAATATACATTTAATATATTTGTCGGGAAGGATTTGATACTGAAAAAGTTGGCCCACAACGATTTCCTTGTTTCATGCTGTTTCATTAGGTCTACTAAATAATGGCTGCAAAAATTGAAACAACTGCTAAAGATATTTACACACACACACACACACACACAAGCTCTTGGCCAAATCTGCTAGCCCTAGCTTAGCAGTTAGCAATCCAATCTTCTAGTGGTGGGCTGTTGCCGGTTTGGTTTGGGTGAACCGCTAATTCCGACCAGCGGCTGGGTCTGCCCACCAGCCCTGGCACTATCACATCCTATATAATCGGTGATTTTTCGATGCCTCGCATATGCTCACATTTTCAGTTCTGGGCAAACCAGTTGTTACAGTATGTGGCGCCCACCTCTGCAGCCATCCAGATGTTTTATGTCCCCCTAACTTAACTATTATAGATGAACTAACTAAACAACTGCACAATGCAAGCAGAATTTGGATGGAGCATTATGTAAGTGCCATTGAGTTATATCTACAAAAGGTCCTCTCCAATCTACCTGCTCACCAAGCAGATTCAATGTTCGAGGTAGAGAGAAACCAATCCATCCACAGACTGTTCATGTTCTAGTAGCATAAATAACATTGTCTCTTAATGTAACACAATATTACATCAATCCGTGAAATCAAGGGCATGTAAAAGGTGAAAGCATCATGATGCCACCATGAGAAAGTGCCAACACTTCTGTAGCACACCTATATGAAAAGGACGGAGCTTGCCCCGCAGTGTTATAACCCACTTTTCATGACTTCAGCAAAAGCCTCCAAACCTTCAAGCATTTCTAGAAGCACAACATCTGGAATCATTGCATTCACACCACAATAAATTATAACCTTGAGTTAGCATGAATATGGCTATTAACCCCCACTGTCTTCTGAAAATTCATTATTCGTTAATTTAAGGGAAATGGTGCTTTAGGATTATGATTAGGCATGCTAATCATAATCCAGGTAATGAAAATAGATTTTTAACACAGTTAATGAAAATATTGCAGGTAGTTTGTGGTATAGCAAACCCAAAAAGCAAAAAGAAAACTAATGTTAAACAATAGCTGAAATCTCATGATATCACTAAATTTTAAAGGATTTGGGTATACTTTTTCAAAATTGCATTTTGCCATGGTTGTTAAGTGAATATAGCTATCTCATGATGGCTACTGACCCTGAGTTGTCAGCTCTTGGTTACTACCAAAAACTTTTGATTATGATGTGGTGATCTGTATAAAGGTAAATTTTAAAAACCTCTGGTGTCAGCAAAGGACCAAAGAGAACACATACATACTACAAACACATATCCACACACACAATTTTCTGCTAAAAAAAGATATAAATTTGCAACAAAAGGAAAATAGCAGGGATACAACACCAAATATTTGGCTTAGTGCTTATATTTAGATATTCACTGTGCATATGCAATTGTTTAAATTATTATGAGAGAAACCTTGCTGAATCCTTGCTAATTTATTGCTTGATAGGTTCCAACTATTATGCTGGAAGTTTTATATTAAATATTTATATTCAGTATATAAATAAATATTACATCCAGTTTTCTAGTATCTCTAGTGTTTTGAAAGATCCACTTGAACCCAATCATAAAACATTTATGTTTCCATAATTTCTGGTAATATTTCTACAAAATCTTGTAGCAGCTGAGAGAGCAGACAGACGCTATAAAGCTTCTGATTTTATGGGATCCTGTAGTAAATAACTATGTCTTAAACTCATTACTGTCAGAAGTCTTCATCACCATATGTAATATATTTCATATAGTTTTGTCTGGTGGATAAAGTTACTCAGATTCATTCAGAGTTGGACTCTAACTGAGCAGGTTCAAGACAGTTACCTAGGTATAGTCATGTGATGTTATCTGCATTGGTTTGATTCTGTGACTCCTGACAAAGTGGACAAGGTCCTTCAAATTAAGTTTGGTCACCTGGCCCATCCTGAATTGTTAAAGCAATGTGGGGAAGGGGAGAATGAAGAGTGGGTGGGCTATACAATAGTATTAACTTTTTAAAGGTGATGATCAAGAGGCTATTGCTGGACCTTTCCATTCTGGACCTTTATTGTTTACTTTCCAGCCTTCCTTTTGTAGAGAAAGTTGTAGAGAAGATGATCAAACAACAGTTGCAAAGAATCTTGTAGGAAACAGATATTCTCTACTTGTTCCAGTTGGGTTTCAGGTCAGGATATAGTATGGAGACAATTTTGGTGATGCTTGTCAATTGGTGCATGGGAGTGATGTATTCATCCTTCTGCTTCTTGATCTCTCAGAGGTTTTTAGTACCTTTGACAATGGTTTCCTTCTGGACTGGAGGGGTTTGAGTTCCTGCGCTGGGTTTGGGTCCGATGCTGTCAGCTCACCTGTTTAAAATCTACATGAAACCACTGAGTGATATTATCCAATCCAGTCTGGGGTTCAGGATCATCATCATTTTGGTCTATTTGAATTCAGATCAGGAGGAACAAAATGGCAGCTATCGCTATTTGGGCCCTTTAGCTGAGGGAAATTTTCATCATTGGCATGGAATGGGATTGCACTTCCTCTTTTGAGATTGGTATGTACCTGATGATTTTTCACCTTTAACTCTGAATGTTATACACGTCCAGTGTTAGGCCCCAAGAATTAAGAACATGGAGTGGGAGGTGTCCCAGTGCTTTGGGGCCTTCCTCAGTGATAACTTGAAGTCATTATTGACAGGAGCCCTGTGTCAAATTTTTAAAATGTTACTGTTATTCTCTTGTCAAGATAGTGGTGTTTTCACTATCCTGACAAGATAATCACAATGACATTTTATCTTTTAAAATTTTGGCTTAAGTACAGTATATATTTGATATTTGTAAGCTATCTAGAGGGCTTTTCTTTCAGAGTTGTGTAGCCTTCACAAATTGATAATAAATGTAATAATAATAACAGTAATAGTGTGTTTCTACAGAGCAGCTAATATTGTAATCCAAGATAACTCAAAGATAACTTTTTGCTCAGGTACACTTAGGCCTGTGCTGACAATTATCATTGCTGGATAAATGAAGTTAGAAAGAGAACAGAGCTAGCAGACTACTTTTAAAGTGCAATTACTGTATACATTCAGCAAATTCTGTTTCTTTGCAATGTACCTCTATTACAACATAAATGTGGCTGTTGCTTAGCCTGACTAATTGTTAGGTTCCACCTTTCTGTAATGAGTTTTCCAGAAGTTGCCCCAGTAACACAGGTAGGATTTCATTCAACTCCAGCTGAGGCTGTCAGAGGAGGAAAGGATTTTTTCCTGTCTCTGATGAATGAAAATAATAATTATATACAGATAAAGATGAAAAGGAAATCCGGGAGTAAGTGAAGATTCCATGATACTTTAAACAAAGAAGAGTTAAGGCCCTATCTTAACTAGGCATTGGCACTGCAATGCGAAATGGTCATGCAAAATTAATTTTTAATGTGTTCAATTTATATTAAAAAATTTTGCAACTGTGTGGATTTTTTTCCAAGGCTAGAATGCTACTTCATTTAAGATATTCCCTGAAGGTGTTTTTTTTTAAAACGGAGACTCTTAAACTGAAGCCATTTTAAGGGTTTTATGAGACATTATGTGAGCTTTCATATGCAAGTTAGTCGTTAAGTACTAGATATTATATTCTGTAATATGCTTAAGTGATATTAGAAGCTGTATATAGCCTGCAGTAATGGCTATTGCTGCTTTTTTAATTTATCAAAAAAATGTTGCTTAAATAAGGAGCAAATCAAGGCTGGGGTGCTGCAAATATAAACATAAGCATTTTTTAATGAATTCTCTACTTTCAGCAAAACTATGTCTACATTCTTTTCCTGACACAAATATCTATGCATGAGCTAGAGTGCAGTACAATAGTCACCTACCAATAGGTGTCTGTGACATAGTGGAGATTTGGGCCTTCCCATTTCCATCACCTTTATAATTTTTCAAAAGTGAAGTTATTGCTCTTTAAATTGAAGAAGAAAAGTAAGACAAGTCTCAGAAACCTTTATTCCGTAGGGAGAAACATTTTTCCTAAGCCGGTGACATTAAACACACTTTAAGAAAAATGAAAAGCAAACCAGCTCTCTCTCTCTCTATTTTTTAATTTTTAGAGAACGGTACTCCCAAAGCATTTCAAGCTGACAGGTCTAGAGAAATGTTGAAATAAACTTTCCCGAACACCATTCCAGAGTCCTTACTGAACCAATTATTCTTCCACAAATGAAAATAATGAATTGAATAGGAAAGGAAAATAAATCTCAGCAATAAATGGGCACGTGTGCACGTGCTCGCACACCCACCCACACATATTTAGACACACATATGGCAATCATCCACACACATGCATAGACGTCTATATGTAGACACACATATAGATAGCTCTGCCAGATCGTTTATGGATATTTTAAAAACAGATCCACAAAGCTTCCTGAAAGAAGGAAGGGTGTTGCAAAGAATGTTGACTGTCCAGTCCCACTAGTGATACATGTCATCTTCGCTAATATCTAATCATTTTTGGGCCAGTCTAACTATAATAGAGACAGGCTTTATTTATTGGTTTGATTTATATGCCTCCCTTCTCCGGACACTCAGGGTGGCTTACAATGCGTTAACCAATAGCCTTCATACTTTTGTATATACCTGCTTAGTAGGGCTTTCGGGGCCCCCTAAGTGGTGTTCTTTTTACACAAAGTCAGCTTATTGCCCTCACAAACTGGGTCCTCATTTTACCTACCTCGAAAGGATGGAAGGTTGAGTCAACCTTGAGCCTGGTGAGATTTGAACTTGCAGTAATTGCAGGCAGCTGGTGCTACTTTAACAGCACTTAGTCAGCTGTGCCACCAAGGCTCTTTATTATCTCAATAACATCTGGGTGACTTTAGGAGACGCCATAAATGACAAGTAGGTCTTACCATAATGAAGTAAGAAGGAGGGTGGCCTGTGGGCTCAACTTCAAGTTTAATAAACTTTTAAAGTTGTACAGGTAATCCTCGACTTACAACCACAATCGAGCCCAAAATTTCTGTTGCTAAGAGAGATAGTTGTTTAGTGAGTTTTGCCCCATTTGAACCCCCTTTCTTGCCGCAGAATCACTGTAGTTGTTAAGTTAGTGACAGACACGATTGGTAAGAAAATCTGGTTTCCCCATTGACTTTTCTTGTCAGAAGGTTACAAAAGGTGATCACAGGACCCCAGGACACTGCAGCCATCATCAGTACATGCCAGTTGCCCAGCACCTGAAATTTCATCACGTGTCCATGGGGATGCTGCAATGGTTGAAAGTGTGAGAAATGGTCGCAAGTCGTGCTTTTCAGTCCCATTGTTAACTCTGAACAGTCACTAAACGAATGGTTATAAGTTGAAGACCGCCTGTACTTTCAAAATAGTGACACTGCCAGTCCTCACATTCCGTTTCACAAAAATCCCAAGAAATTATTGGAAGAAATCTCCTAGAAGAAAAGATTGCTTCCTCATTTTATTATCCAAGGGAAACCAGTTTCTATTTTTTTTCCGCTGACTTCCTAGCAATCGACTTTTTGTACCAATTCTGACTTGCCCTGCTCTCTAAATGAAGAGTCCTCTCAGAATTCATTGTTGCTGGGCCACACCATGACAAAACAATCCTTTTTGGGGATTCACATAGGACAGAATCATGGAATTTATTTATTATTTTATTTTATTTATTTGTCAAGCATGAATAAGATAACAGATATAAGTATAAACATGATTATGAATACAGTAAATGGATATGAATAAATGGGGAGAGTAGGACAGTGTGTATCGGGGAGGGGGACTAAGCCCTGATGGGGTAGCTCACTTGATCATCTTATTGACAAGGATGATGTTCTTCAGAGAAGGAGCCACCACAAAGAAGTCTCCTGATTGAGCTGGGGGGGGGTGTTGGACTAGATGACCTATAAGATCCCTTCCAACTCTGTTAATCTGTTAGATCTGTTAGGGACAGTAGGCACATTAGTGTGCTTATGCATGCCCCTTACAGATCTCTTAGGAATGGGGTGAGATCTACAGTGGACAGTCTAAGGTTAAAGTTTTGGGGGTTTGGGGAAGAAACCACAGAGTCAGGTAGTGCATTCCAGGCACTGACCATTCTGTTGCTGAAGTCATATTTTCTGCAATTGAGTTTGGAGCGGTTTACCTTAAGTTTGTATCTATTGTGTGTTGTTGTAGTTGAAGCTGAAGCAGTCATTGACAGGTAGGACATTGTAGCAGATAATTTTATGTATAATTTTAGGTCAGACTGAAGGCAGCATAGTTCTAAGTTGTCTAAGCCCAAAATCTCAAACTTGGTGGCATAAGGTATTCTATTGCAAACAGAGGAGTGGAGGACTCTTCTTGTGAAATATCTCTGGACTATCTCAATTGTATTAATGTCTGATATGCAGTAATAATATGGGATCGAAACATGGCTGGCCAGAAAGAATATTTTTGTGTCAAAACATGGAATGGTTGCTCCTCCTTTTGTAAAGGTTGAAATTGAGACCCCCCAAAAAATCCAAATTCTAAATCAGTTTGATTTTGTTCTGTGCAAGTTTGAAGATTCTAAGAACATAGTTGGAACGATTTGAGGGTCCTTGAGAGCTTGGTTGCTTTCTTGCTGAGGTTTCTTTACCAAACTCATGAAGCGTCTGCAAAAAAATAACAACCAATCTCACAGTTCTCTGTTGGATTTGTGTGTATGCGTGTTTGTTTAAAGTATTGCTGGATTCTATTCTATCAATATATTCAAAAAGATACACAGGTAGTCCTTGACCTAGGACCACAACTGAGCCCAAAATTTCTGTTGCTAAGCAAGACAGATGTTAAGTAAATTTTGCCCCATTTTACGACCTTTCTTTCTACATTTGTTAAGTGAATCATTGCAGTTTGTTAGTAACATAGTTGTTAAGTCCCCATTGACTTTGATTGTCAGAAGGTAGCAAAACACTGCAACTGTCATAAATACCAGTCAGTTGCCAGGCATTTGAATTTTGATCATTTGACCATGGGGATGCTGCAATGGTCGTAAGTGTGAAAAATGGTCATAAATTACTTTTTCAGTGCTGTTGTAGCTTTGAACAGTCACTAAATTAACAATTGTAAGTTGAGAACTACCTATAGTTGCTGTAAACAGAAAGCAAACTCGAGCTCAAATTTGTCTTTCAGCAAAATTACCATAGCATATGTATTAGGTACTTGGTCAGGATTATTGTGAAAGCAAAAAAGGAATTAGGTAAAGTCACTTTTCCTTTGAGCTCCCATCTCTTCTCTTGAAATTGGCTAGCCTCAACTATAGACAAAAAAAGGGAAATGACACTATTGAATTTTCAGTTCTAATATGAAAAGTTAACATTTGAATTGGCAAGTTTATTATATAGATGGCAGGGAGTCAATTTGATATGCACCAGAAATTTGGGGATTTGATGCTCACCAGCTTTAGCTATTATGGCCAATGGAAGAGATGATGGAGACATAGTTCAGAATATTTAGGGCCTCGGTGTATCTAACTCAATATAGATACCAGTAGATGGAATAATTGTATTTCTAGGAAAATCTAAGACTGTGCTGTAAGGGAGGCCAGATCAAAAAAACAAGCAGTGCAAAAGTTTACAGGAATTCTATTTTATTGTTATAGGGCAGTGATGGCTAACTTTTTTGCCATAGCATGCTGGGGGTGGTGGTGGTTGCACATGCACATGCCCACACCCATAATTGTATGCGCCCCATCCCCGTGCATGTGTGCATGATGGCCCGGTAGGCCCATTTTTCTCTCACACCTGGCTCCAGAGCCTCTCTATGTTTCTGGGGAGGGCGAAAATGGCTTTCCCCACCCTACCCCCCGGAGGCCCTCCAGAGGTCAGAAACAGCCCATTTCCCAACTTCTGGTTGGACAGGAAGTGATGTTTTTTGCTGTCCCCAGCCTCCAGAGACTCCTAGAGAGGTGGGTATGGAGGAAGACCTCTTGCAGATGAGAGAAAATGTTGTTGACGTGGCCCAATAGTGGGTGAACGTCATCTAGTTTTAATCTTATTTATTTTACATACTTTTTATATGTGCTATAACTCCGTGGTGACGCAGTGGTTGTAATGCAGTACAGCAGGCTATTTCTGCTGCCTGCCGGCTGCCTGCAATTTGGCAGTTCAAATCTCACCAGGCTCAAGGTTGACTCAGACTTCCATCTTTCTGAGGTGGATAAAATGAGGACCCAGATTGTTGGGGGCAAAATGCTGACTCTGTAAACCGCTTAGAGAGGACTGTCAAGCACTGTGAAGCGGTATATAAGTCTAAGTGCTATTGCTATCTCTGATCTATTTTATACTTACTTTACTTGCTCAGTGTTGAATGTTATATGCCTATAATTCAAAGGTGCTTCTGACACAAATAAAGTATGAACGCTCTGGAGTTATTTTTCTTTCAATCTAGCTTTATGAATCTTTTTCCTCTATAAATGGGAAGCTGTCATCCACCACCTCTGCCTCCTGCAGGAAATACTGTAGAGGTAGCCTAAAAATGGAACCAAACCATTGATTGTGATCTCAGAAAATCCACACAATCATTTTTGAGTCATGCCCATAATAATTCCTTTAACTTGCATTTCTCAGTGAACTTGAGGTAAAAGTCTGTCTTAAGGTAAGACTGAGAAAGTTCCCACCATTTGATCACTTAGATAATTTAGATAAAGTATAATACTTTTATAATAAATTACAGTAACGTTGATAAAGAAGAGCTGTAATACAGTCATAATTTAGAAGTGGAAAATGTAGGCGGTTGCCTTCCCCTTTTTAAAACAATTTCAATATCTTATCAATTTGCTTAAAACAAAATAGAATAGAATAGAATTTTTTATTGGCCAAGTGTGATTGGACACACAAGGAATTTGTCTTGTTGCATACGGTCTCACTGTACATAAAAGAAAAGATACATTAGTCAAGAATCATAAGGTACAACACTTAATGATAGTCATATGGAACAAATAAGCAATCAAATAATATTAGGAAACAGTCAATATAAATCGTAAGGATATCAGCAACAAGGTTACAGTCATACAGTCATAAGTGGGAAGAGATGGGTGATAGGAATGAAGAGAAAATTAATAGTAGTGCAGACTTAGTAACTACTTTGACAGCGTTGAGGGAATTATTTGTTTAGCAGAGTAATGGTGTTCGGGAAAAAACTGTTTTTGTGTCTAGTTGTTCTGGTGTGCAGTGCTCTATAGTGTCGTTTAAGGGGAGGAGTTGAAACAATTTATGTCCAAGATGCGAGGGGTCTGTAAATATATAAAAGATATAAATTTAGGAATATCTCAAAGTGAGTAGATCCATCTTGAAGGAACAGTCACTTTTACATGATGTTTTCTCCACATACACACCCACTATACTTAAAATCACTGGATCCCCATCTGATTCCTTTCCCCTCTCTGTGTCAAGTCTTTTGACTCACGGCCAAATGATGTTGGGCTGATTCTGTTGTGGGCAGTGTGTGGTAAGCCAAATGATTGTGTGAGTTTTTCTGGGGATTTGGTCTCTTCCTTTTGATGCATATCAACCATCTAGAAGGGAAATCACCTGCCAGTCATGGTGTCACAGCAGGAATGATTGCGTTAGGAGCCTGGAGTCTTTGGGTTATCTCTTCCTTCTCCAACCTAACCCAAAGGATTGAAGTCACGAAGAGACCTGAGTCACAAATTCAACTTACCATTTCCCTTTCCTTCCTTTAGGCAAGACCCAACCACCAAGGTCCCAACCACCAAGGTCTCTTCGGGAAGTGTGTATGTTACTCAATTGTTTCAATTCTTTCATTATTTCAGTCTTGCACTATCCCAGTGAGCCTCACAGAGTTCAAGCAGTTTTGATAGCCAAAAAAGAAGAAGTCCAAAAAGGTCATTCTTTTGAAATCTACATAAAAATAGAAATGGATGGCTGGACGCTCCACAATCTTGATGTTGCTAAGCAGTTGGCCCTTCGACTTTGGAAAGATAAATGTAACAATGACTCAGAATAGAATAGAATAGAATAGAATAGAATAGAATAGAATAGAATAGAATAGAATAGAATAGAATAGAATAGAA
>JANHZT010000589.1:264084-274980 GCA_032468215.1 Stegonotus admiraltiensis
GCAAATCCTTCATAAAAGTTATTGCATTACATTCTTGATTAAATTATCTTTCCATTGATATATAATTTCATGGTACTGCTCCAAAAAAAGTGGTGTTATTAGCTAGTTTTAAAAATACACTTTTTCCAAAAGGTTTCCACAATTTTGGCCACTACTGTAAGTGGGCCGATGCTTATTGAACATATGCAAGCATCACAGGGATCTCCTATCATAGAATGATGATTATTCTTAACCTGAAGAGAGATGTTTTTAGGAGGGAAAAAAAATGCAGCTGTATCTAAATTGAAACCATGATCGTGAAAATCTGAAATGAAACAAAAGCAGTATTTCTGAAATCCTTTGGACCAATAATGATCTACATTTGTTGTCATCATTCAATATGTAGTGTTTTTTTTTTCATGCATCACCATGCTGTCATTACATGTGTTTGTTGTATTCGCTGCGTAGTGGGAACCTCTAATTTACTATAACTTACCAAAGAGTTTATTACTGAATGCTTAACAGTAAGAGTTTGTATATCTGTTTCAAGGGTGAGGAGAGGGGGAAAAAATATTATCATCCCTCTTTTTTGGGGATGCACATGAAGTCTTGGAATTCATGAGTAAACATGGTCAGAGATTTACACAAACTCTGGCAAACCTTTTTTTTTTTTTTACTCTTGCATAAAACAACTACAAAAAAGGGTCAGAGGTCCAATGTCTTCATGCAGAGACAGATCATGTTCTAGCTGGTACCGAGGAGGAAAAAAACAGTAGGGTGTGCTTTAATGAATGGCTTATCATGTGGAACACACCATGTGATAATAGTAGTGCCGGTGCGAGAAGAAGGAAATAAAGCAACATAAAGAGGCTTAGCTAGGTTGTGTCTTGCTTAAAACGTTCCATTTCAACAGCAGCAGAGGAAGGGTGTTTATTAAAAACTCATAGTTAATCTGAAGCAAGTTGAAAGGCTCCTTTGAATAGTTTTTAAATGCATTGGAATTGCTATCCATGGTCTTTCCTATAAACAAAAACATAGATACTTCGGGTTTCATATCTGCCAATATCTATTACTTCTCTTTCCTATATACATACACATACAAGTATATACACACACCTAAATTTATGCTTATTGCATTTCATAACGGAAACAAAGTGTAAGTATGTCGCATGGTGCAACACCACTATAGAATAAATTTGAGAAAGGACGTCACAATTTTATTTAGTTTTGGTTTCAACCAATAAGCGTTGGGACATGTGGAAGTGATTAAATGTTCTCAGATTGTTTCTGTTTAATGTTAATATGCTACAAACATATAAACCTGCTTTATGCTACACCAGATGATTAATCCAACACATTCGCTGTTACCTACACTAAATTACCATGGATCACTGGGGGGAGTTTTCCACTGTAATTGTTCTTGTAGATGCCAAGAAAGTTAAACAATTAGTGTATCCTCCTTTTCCTTTTCAGATATCCAATAACCATGCTTAGGGCTAGAGTCTTTCCCTGATCCTTTTTATACTCTTTGGCACAGGATGAGGAATTACCAGTATGCTGAATATCCAGTTATGGACTCATCCCTTGGACATTCAGATGATGTCATCTAGGGTCTGTCCCAGTGCCTGGGAGATTGTTAATTTTGGATGAAAATTAATCTAAACGCAACCTTAAGGAGACTGAGTCAGAACCATCTAAATCTATGGAATGTCCACATTTGATTCTGAGTGATCTTGTTGTTAGGTGTGAAAGATCAAGTCCACGTGTGAAGGTCCAATTAAACTGATTTATTGCTCATCATCCCTATGTACAGGAATCTTCTCTGCTAACAGTTAGCACCTGCTTGAATTAGATAAGGGTCAATGGAATACAAGGGAGGTTGAACTTTCTTTGCTTGGGTTTACCTAGGGATGCTAGTCTTATTGCTCTTTAATTCTGCCCCCAGGTACTGCCACTCTTTCTCCTATAGTTACACTTTCACAGATAGACCTGATATGAAATTTGGAGATCCTTGTGGACTAATCGCTCCTGGCCTGAAGTTTTATAATGCCTGGATTGAACTCCAAGGAGGAATTCTAAAACAAATAATAATAACAAAATATTGCAGGCAAAGAAAAGGGGGAAAAAACTGTTTTCTTTGTGCCTTTAAAATGAGACTTTTGAAATGTTAGACCTTCTATATAAGTATGCATCTTCAAGTAACTTGAAATGATTGAAACTGATGAGATGTGGAAAACTATTTTTTAGACTGCAAAGGAAGTTTAAATAGACAATCCTTAAATATTATACTGTATAGCCTGGACAATTGTGGGAGAAATGCATAAATCCATGTAGAACAACAACCTAAAATTACCATTTGTTACAAAAATGGTTTTCCTTAACCAGACTTTAAATCCTTATCTTTATTCTAATTTGCTTATAACTTTATTGGTGTTTCACTGACACAATTATTTAACATTTATCAGAGCAAATTGTTGTGAGATAACTTTCTGTTGTGACCTGCTGGGAGGAATAGCTGGGTCCAGTGCCTGACGTACAGATGCACAGAAGGCAGAAGGGAGGAGAGCTGTGGAAATCTATGGGCTGATCTTTAGGACAGAAGAGCCACCGCTGCTAGCAAAGCCCTACCCTAGCTCTGGGGATAAAAGGCAGGGAGCGGAGATGAATAGATGTGACAGACAACTATTCATCTCCCTGCTGGACAGACTTCTTAGCCTGTGGTGAGAGAGAAACTTTTTGCTGGGGCTGCTGGCTCTCCTAATAAAGGAATCATTGATTCAACTACAGAGGGTTTATCGTGTTTGGGAGCCGAGTCAGGACATTTTCTTTTTCACTATCTCCCTGTTAAAAATGGTTTAGTGAGGTCAAGTTGATGAACTTTCTTCCTAAAAAGATATGTCATTGCCAAATAATTAATACAGTGTTAATTTCTTGCAATATACATTGGTCTTTTCAGTGTACTGCACACAAATAATAAAGTCCTATTGTTACTTATCTCCCATCCAGTGGGCTTACTTATAAGTAGACATGGAAAGAAGTGAATTCTTGGAAAAGAAATATATCTTTAAAATATTCCTAGTGAAGAGCCTTGATGGGAGATGTTTGTTTTGGCCCTAGTACTGATAATCAACACATAATCATCTGTCTGCCCAATATTAGTGATTGTTCTCATTCCTTCAAATCTGAATGCTCCTCAAATATGTTAGATATAGCAGCTAGGAAATGTGAAATAAAATAGCCTATCTGAATGAATGTATATTAAGGTAGATTGGTTCATAACAACTGCAAAAAAAAAAAGACACTGTGGACAGAAAAGGGTAAAAAAAATCCCCCTTGTGAATGATCCAAAGATGTATGTAATTTGCTGTCTGTCTGTCTGTCTGTCTGTCTGTCTGTCTGTCTATTCATTTCACTGGACGAAAGGTAGGAAAAATTTATTGCAAGGGCAGAATTGGAAGCTGAACAATCAGGATCCAATTAATTGAGGACCAACACACCACGCTCCAATTTCACCTTTAGGTTTTTTTGTTTTTTGTTTTTTAAGTGGGAGTCTATGAAGAACACGAAAAAGTCTGACCAAAGCATTGATAAGGCTTAGCTACCTCTGAATTTGTCCTTTCAGACACCAGTTTCAAAATCTGAGAAAGGAAAACTGAACCATCAATAAACCGAATTGATAGAAAAAGATCCCAAAGAAATAGAAACAACAAGAGAAAAAAGATGAAGAAAAAGACAGTTGTGGAAACAATGAAACTTAGAGATATATTTTTTTTGTCCAGGTGCATACAATTTTACATACATCAAAATACATTTAGTTGAAGGATCTTTACTCCTTTAGAATAGCTCAGAATGGCTGGAGCAAAAGTTGAATAACTTTCAGCAGCAGAAGGGTAGAGCATGAAAATTTCATAAAGCACCATGGCCTTTCTTATGACAGGACAAACCTCTTAGTTATTTCCTTCCTTCCAGGTCTGGGTTCTTTCTCTCATCTCTAGCCAGATTTCAATTTTCACCATGAGACTTTTGGAAGCCCAGGGGGTTGTAGCCTGTATGAAACAGCCCCTATCCCCCCATTGACAAAAATGTGACTTTTCTCATCTTTTATTGGATCCTGCTACATAATTATTTTATTGCAAGGCAAATCTTTTGTCTCAATTTTCTTCAGCAGTTGGGTGGGAAATGTGTGGAAATAAAGTCCCAAAGTGAGATAATTTCTAAGGAATTGGGAGAAGCTACTGATTGCCCCTGATGTATTGATACAACACATGTTTTCAAAAGAAAAGAACATGATTGAATTCTCCAAGAAAAGCTGCTTCTTAATCTAGGACACACACACACACACACACACACACACACACACACTACTATAGAGCTAGGTTTGGGAGATTAGAAATTTACCAGTGAGATTTTTTTCAAACATAAACAAATGAGATGGGGTGAAGACACAGATTTCTATCTTCATTTATGTAAAGTAAGGTAACTACATTAAAAATTGGTTATACATTCCCTTATTATTCCTCAAAAAATGACCCAAATCCCAGGCAATGTATTTATTGCTTCATTTTACAATTAAAGAGTCAAGCATGTTTCTGAAAGCTCTGTACAAAAATTTCTCTTCCAATAACAATATTTGGGGGGAACCGGGGTTTGCATGGGGAAATACTCAAATGTTGGATGTTTTGCCTGAAAAATGTGGGAGAAGATTCTTCAAAGAACATGAGAAGTGCAGGTCTGGTAAAGTCCTGATAGCTATCTAAGAAATAGATCATCTTCCTACAAAGGGGAAAAAAAATTCTTTGGTACAAATAATATGCCGTTAGAAAAGTAGGAAGTCTATGTTTTACTTATAAATCCAGTTGTAACAAGCATAGGCAATAAGATAACAAAAATCAGTTTTCCTTTTCAATCCTGAAACCACACTGGTTAGGTTTAACTTCTGGCATCCCATGGTGCTGCTACTAGTTCATCATGTGTTATTTTAGAAGAAAGGGGAGGGTCTAAGACCGTACCACATACGTGGGGTTTCGCCCTGTTTACAATAGCTGTCCAATGCCTCCACCCCAGACTTGATTTCATTCCATGGTTCAGGCTGAGTTGCACAGCAGGCATCAGCATTTTCCCGGCAAAGGCAATCTGAAGTGAGAAGACTAACATGCTGCCTGTGCAGGTAGAGGCCTGCATAATGGAGCTGTGAGATTCTGAAAGAAAGTGTTCTATTTTAACAACTTTTTCAAGCGTAGAGTGAAAGACATAATGCAGGCAAGGTAATTGGAGTGGGAGAATGAAACATTAAACATGTACCAAAAGGATTAGAGAAGATGATTTGGGGAGTTATTAAATTTTGGCTCACATATCTATCAGACTTGTCTGGGGATCAAAAAAAAAAGTAGCACACACACACACACAGACACACACAGACACACACACATGCAATTTAAAGTTCTTTGCCAAGAAAGAAGAGAAAAATATTATTATTTGCCTAGAAGTATTCAGAGCCTTGTTAAAATAGGTAACATGAAGAGGAAAAAAAACATGATTTATTAGGTCACATTATGCTCTGGAAGATCTCTTCCCTTGTTTAACTCCCCTTTCTTATTTTTATAGAGCTGTGAATTCTGGAAATCACCTAATTGTGCTGGGGACTGAACTTATGTTTCTACGTCAGATGAACGTGCTGCCAAAAATGCCTTCATAAGCCTTCTCACCACTACCGTGTGGTTCGAAAAAGAAGTAAACCGAACACTGGAAAAGATGTTAACCTTCATTTTTTTTATACTTTACTCTTTTACAAAGAGTTCACAATGCAGTTTTGTCATTTCTGGTGAGGTAGTCTCAAGGAATAGTCTACTGTGCAAGAGAAGACCTGAAGGCCATTCTCTCTATAGTTCAAAATTCACAGAATTTGGTAAAGTAGTTAGAGCATCAGGCTAGAATCTATGGTTTCTACACCCACCTTAGTCACCAAGTCAGCTGCATGACCTTTTGCCAGTCATTCTCTCGGCTCTGTGAAAATGGCCATGACAAACCACTTCTGAAAAACCATGCCAAGAAAACTTTTGGGAATTGTCGGGGATGCTCGGATACCAAATAGGGGAAATATTGGACAACAAAGGGGAAAGAAAGAAGAGAGGAGTAGAGGGTAAGATAGAAGAGGAGAGAGTGAGGGAGGAATGGAAGAAAGGGGAAAGGAGAGGAAGAAAAGATAGGGGAAAAGAGTAGGAGAGAAGGTGAGAAAGGGGGGAAAGAGGGGAGGAGTGGGGAAAAGGAAGGGGAAGTAGGGAAGAGGAAGGAGAGGAGGAAAGAAGAAAATAGGAGAGGAGAGGAGGTAGGGAAGGGAAGGGAAGGGAAGGGAAAGAAAGGAGAAGGAGAAGAAGGTTTACTGTAAAATGAGGGGAAAGAAAGGGTAGAAGATCAACCCTGAATGAAATTAAAATGTTTTATTGTTATGCTTTCTTTAGAAAAAAAATATGTATATGTAAGATTAATTATGGATAAGAGAATATACATTTACAACATGTGTAGAAGAAATAGAAATAAAAAAAAATCAAAAAAGAAAAAGAAAAAGAAAAAGAAAGAAAACTTTTGGGAATTGTCCTGGCCATCTCCAAGAATCAGACACAATTGAATGGAAGAGAAAATAATTCAGATGTCACAAAATTCCTTGTTATAAATAAAATATTGTCACCTTTTCTTATCTCTGACCTTCTCTGGAGGAATAGAGAGAGAGATCTGAGGAATTCATACTGAGGAACTCATATCTCAAACTCGTACAGACTGTGAAATACATCATCCCCTTCCATCACAATGCAAATTTTCCATGAGCCGACTAGGTGGCTGATTACCTGGTGGCTCACTTTCTATATCTACAAGTAGTCCTTGACTTACAACAGTTCATTTAGTGACCATTCAAAGTTACAATGAAAAAAGTGACTTATGGCTGTTTTTCACACTTATGACCATTGTAGCATCCCCATGATCACATGATCAAAAATTCAGATGCTGGGCAAGTGACTCATATTTATGACGGTTGCAGTGTCCCAGAGTCATGTGACCACCTTTTCTGACCTTCTGACAAGGAAAGTAAATGGGGAAGCCAGATTCACTTAACAACTATGTTACTAACTTAACAACTGCATTGATTCACTTAATGTCTGTGGAAAGTAAGGTTGTAAAATGGGGCAAAACTCATTTAACAATTTAGAAACAGAAAATTTGAGCTCTGCTGTGGTCATAAGTAGAGAAGGCTACTAACTTATTTCTCAGAGTAATATGTTACTCTGAACTAGTTATAGGGATTGACTGGGAATGGAGTTGGTGCAAACTAATCCAGTGAGAACCCAAGTCAGCTAAGCCCTGACTTTTATGCCTTAATATGTTCTGACCGGCTTCTCAGTTCGTAAGATGTTTCTGTTGGAATTCATTGTCGGAATGTATTGTTATGCAACAACTACAGTAATATTCAGCCAGTAGATAACTGTATTTACAAGTTTGGCTCTATGGTATATACTCTATGCCAGGGGTGTCAAACTCAATTTATTTGAGGGCCGTATCAGGGTTGTGTTTGACTTCAGTAGGCTGAGGTGTGTGGCCAGGGTGGCCATGGCCAGCTCGATGTCACTCATTGAGGGTCTATTTTTGGCTGCGATGGCCTCCTGCAGCCCTTTGCCAGTGAAAACAGAGCTTGGGAAGGATGTATGTGGCCTACCAGGCTCCGTTTTCACTGGTAGAGGCACTGTGGGCTGGTCCTTCGCTGTTTCCAGGGTGGGCCCATGGGCCAGATTTAGCCTGTGGGCCTTGAGTTTGACACCCTTGCTCTATGCTCTTTTGTTCTAAGTAGAGTTTCCTGTTTCATGTTACAGTTGAGCAGAAAAGCACATGGTGACTGTACTCTGTTTGCTCTGTGTGGTGCTTTATATAAATAGAATTTCTAATAGTTTCAAAATAATATATTTATTTATTGTTAACCATGAAAAGCTTCATAATGTCCCTAATCTGCTGAAAGGTGCCTGTACCACTATGCTGTTTACCAGATGTTTTCCCACAACTCCAGTACTCCCAACATATTTGAAGGCTACCGGATTTGGAAATGATGTTTCCAAGTATAAAGTCATAACTTCCATAACTTAAACTTGAAAAGAAATGCATATGTCTTTTTAAAATGTGTATCTGTGCATTCAGATTTAAAGGAAAAAGTAGCTTTAGTTATACATATGCTGAGGGAAAAAATACATTCAGAAATAGAAATGCAAATCTTGAGCAGATATTTTCTCCAAAATGTATATCAAGCTTAAAATGAAATTAAGTACAAGAATTAGTCCTCAGTTTATGACAACTCATTTAAGGGCTGTTCAAAGTTACAGTGGACTTCAAAAAAGTTGCTTACCTGTCCTCCAAGTTACGACTGCTGCTCATCCACCTTCTGCCGTCACATATTCACAGTTCAACTGGCTCATATTTAAAATCAGTGCAGCATTCTGTAGTCACATGACTGCCATTTCTGATGTCTTTGCCAGTTTCCAGAAAAAACACTCCCATACAGAAGAATGGATTCCGTTAACAACCATGTATTTCCTTAACAACTGTGATAACTCATTTAGCTGTGGTTAATCACTTAACCACCATCATAAAAACAGTTGTTAAAATCAAATGCAGACATGTGATATGTCAAATTTATGACCGTAACAACTTGCAACTGAAACTCTGGTCCCAATTCTGATTGTAAGTTGAGGACTATCTGTAAGGCTTCCTGACAAGTGAACACACCTCCAAAGTGCTATGACTGAACATTTACTCATTCTCTAGACCTGTGTGAGCTTTCTTTTCTCTTTCTCATATTCTTCACTTCACTTCCCTCCCAGCTCAGAGGGACTTTACCTTCATAAATAAATATAATGCCTTGTGTTCCCACTTAGTTTTCCTCCCAAACCAATCATGGAACACAACATTTTTTCTCTCTCCTAGAGCAAACTTTCAGGAATAGAATTATCTGGGGTGGAGTTAATGGTTTGCCTTTGATTCTGTGTCATCCTTGCCCTTTGTGGTACCCTTTGTGTTCCCACGGCCTCTGTGCTACCACAGCCTATTTGAGGGGCTGCCACAAAGAAGAGGCGGAGCAGCTTATTTTCCAAAGCGCCAGAAGGCAAGATAAGAAACAATGGGTGGAAACTAATCAAAGAGAGAAGCAACCTGGAATTAATGAGAAATTTCCTAACAGTGAGAACAATTAACCAGTGGAAGGGCTCTCTAGGAGTCTCTGGAGGCTGGGGACAGCAAAAAATGTCACTTCCTGTCCAACCAGGAGTTAGGAAATGGGCTGTTTCAGGTCTCCGGAGGGCCTCCAAAGGGGTGGGGAAGGCTGTTTTCACCCTCTCCAGATGCATAGAGAGGATCTGGAGACAGATGAGAAAGAAAAAACAAGCCTTCCCCACCCCCCACAGGCCCTCCAGAGGCAGGCAACAGCCTGTTTCCCTACTTCTGGTGGGCCCAGAAGGCCCAAAAATCAGGTGGCCAGCATGCACGTGCATGCCAGAGCTGAACTGGCATGCCCACTGATATTGCTACGCGTGCCACCTATGGCATGCATGCCATAGTTTCGCCATCACAGGTATAGGGTCTCTTGCTTGAGCAGGGGGCTAGACTAGAAGACCTCCAAGGTCCCTTCCAGCTCTATTCTGATTAAATGATTGCCGTTTCTTTCCCATTCAACAGCACCCTGGCATAAGGAATGTAAGCAGTTTCAATTTTCCGGCATGGACAGAGAGAAAGGAGGAAAGAAAGAAAAAAACACTTGCTAAATTTCTGATTGCCAGGTTTTTTTGAAAGCAAAATGATCCTGGGCTATTTAATGGGCTGGCACCTTTAGTCATCACATTGCTAAGCTTAGCCAATGGGCAGTTCAGGACTAAAAGGCAGTTGGGACTTGCAACATTTTCCCCCCCTTTTGCCTCACAGCTACTTCCCAGGGAATTTGACTGCTGGTTGTAGGTTCCATATTGGAGAACATGAGACAGTAACCATATGGTTCCGTGGCATGAAATGTGTTCAAGAAAATTATTCTTGAGGCTAAAACTCTTTTTTTGCAATGGCTTCTCAACTCCAGCAAATGCAGAGGCACTTGAGGGTTGTTTTCCCTTTGTCTGGGTAGATAAATTTATCAAAGAAGGCTTTACAAACTTCCCACATCCTGAGCACTTGGGTAGCATCACTGACCCATCTCCTTGCCGTGTTTGGTTAACAGTAAATAAAAGCAAGAACCTCCACAGTGCCTTGTGTGTAGTGTTTGTAGCATGTTAGCAACCTACAAGAACTTGAGAAAGAAGAATACATCTGTGGATGAGATATAGTCACTCTTTATTCTTGTCAGGGGGCTTTGCTTTTGACTCCGTGGATCAATATTAGCCCTGCACCGGTTACTATGGGAATGAAGCTTTTCACTCAATAAACCTCAAGTTCCTTTTAAAACAAAGGTGAGCAAAATATTTTTAAAAGAAGGCTTTATCCATTTTGTGCCTTGTGGGACTCTGTAGCCCTCACTTTAAAGGTACTTAGACACTTTGAAATGTAGAATATTATGATCTTGCTTTGGGCAAGTAAAGACTTAAACCCACTTGTTTATCCTAGAAATCAATGTCAAATTCATGTAGAAATCTATAGCCTCTGTGTGCTCAGCCTGCACATTTCAGTTCACTGCACCTATGAGTACCATGATCTTGTCTCTCCCCTCTATCCACCAAAAGGATAACATAATTGAGTGGTTGGTTTGTCTGTCTGTCTGTCTGTCTGTCTGTCTGTCTCTCTCTCTGTCTCTCTCTCTGTCTCTCTCTCTCTTTCTTTTTCTTTCCTTCCTATCTATCTATCTATCTATCTATCTATCTATCTATCTATCTATCTATCTATCTATCTATCTATCTATCTATC
>JANHZT010000589.1:286409-296687 GCA_032468215.1 Stegonotus admiraltiensis
GCCTGGTGAGAATTGAACTCACAGTAATTGCAGGCAGCTGGCTTTACTTAAACAGTACTTTAGCCACTGCGCCACCACTGCGCCACCACTGCGCCACCAATTTGCAAGATATTTTTCTGGAAGAGAGAGGCTCTTTCCATTACCTGCACCGATGTTTGACAGCAACTTTTGTCTAATCGCAAGCTATGTACAAAAGTGCAGGAACTAGCCTATAGAACTAAGAAGGTACCCTTAAAGCTAAACTTACTGAACATGCAGTATAAACTGAGTCTTGAACGGAATTCAACCAGCAGAAGAAAAAAACCAGGGATGTGCCAACTTATTTTTAAATATTTTACAGGTAAAATGCAGTAAAAAAAAAAGAATAGGTTAGTTACCTACATGAACATCAATCCTATTCATCTTTTGTTCCAAGCAAATGCAAGAATGTCCTTAAGTTCTACCTCCCAATCAGATTCTAACACTGACCTTTAGAGGCTAACTGATTTCTTATAATAAAAGTTTTCATGGATCACCACAGTCTACTTCATGCATGGAGTATTGTCCTGAGAAAATGATGTTATCTGTTAAAAAAAAAAAGAGTTGGTGAGAGAATTGAAAGGAGGGACATGGAAACATGATGGGAGATAATGAGAAATACCTATTTCAATCATCCATAAAGCAGCGACATGAAGCAGTTATGTACTGTGATAAACCACTTTGATATTTGTTTATTTATTGAGAAATATGAACAGATTTTGTATTCATGGCTGCCTAAGGGGTTGGATCCTGCATTTATGTCATTCTGGTATATCATCTGTTGTCGATGGATTGTAGTTATGTGGCTGCTTATAGTCCTATCACCTCAAATCTCTGAAAGTCCATTGATGATGTAATTGAGTGGTGTTATGTAGGATCTACAGACAACAAGTGATACTCTCTTCTCTTGCTGCTTAGTTTTACAGTAGATTATTCCTGTGGTCCTGGTCATCTTTTATTGTTGTTGTTGTTGTTTTTAACAATTTAATTTAATTTAATTTAATTTAATTTAATTTAATTTAATTTAATTGGCTGAACATTGAAATTTGAGAAATTCTTTAGCTGATTCTTTAGCTATTTGAACATATGTGATTGTATTGTAAGACCTGGTTATAAAAATACATTTGTGGGATGTCTGTGGGTAACATGATGAACTGCACAACCATTTAGAGAAGTCAAACTAATTCAATTGTCCAGGACAATAGATATCAGAATCATTGTTCTTCATGTTTGCCACATTTCAGTCACAGAACTGGTCAAGTCTTGCCTACCCAATATATAGTCTGTATCACTTGCACTTTGCACGGGCTGAAAATAAACTATTGACGGTATTCTTGTTGAAAAAAATATATTACATTTCATACTCATTGTCTACCAATTCTCGTTGATTCTCATTCTCATTTACGGGAAGTTCATTAAATCAGTGATTTGAAATGATCTTCCCACATTTCCCAACACTTGAACTGAATAGCCATTTATAAGATAAGATACCAATGGCCTTGCTTTCTGTCTCCTAATTGTTTGTGTCACATTTCATTTCTGCTAGTTTCCCAGCCTCGCCACAATCTCTCCCACTCAGACTGTACAGATTAATCTCTGATTACTAGCAATAAAGTAATGTACATAGAGAAGAAAATGAAGGAAGAGTGGCTGAAGCTCATGGACAGAACACATGCTTCACACGGAAAAGGACTTCTGTTCTGGGCACCCCTTGGGAGGTCTTCCCAAAGGTGCTTTTTTTTTGTTTTTGTTTTTCCTCCCCCCACCTCCCGCTTCTCACTCAGTTCTGAAGAAGTTCTAAAGAAGCTTCTCAGATGAAAAATGAAATGTCTTCAAGGAAAAACAAAGTCCAGTTTAGTGGTGGGTTGCCCCCAGTTCGGACCAGTTTGCAAGAACCGGTAGTAAAACCAGTGGGAGGCTCCACTCACTGACCCAGATGTCATCATAGGCGATCTGCGCATGCGCAGAAGAGCACATGCACGCAAGAGCGAAGCAAGCATGCTCACAAGGGCATGATGCAAACCGGTAGTAAAGGTAAGTAGAACCCACCCCTGGTCCAAAAAGTGCAAAAAGCACTTTTGGGACAACCATGACCTAGATGACTGACAATCTCCATACACACTTAAGAGGTCTTGAAAAAATTCTGAAAGTGTCAGGTGCAAGGAACCAGAATGACACCATGAGCTGAGTTGATTCTTTATTGTTGCCTACCTATTTACAAGAATCTTGCCAGACTGACTACATTCACTTGGGAACTTCCAGATAAGAGCTCAGTGGAGGAGGAGGGACTGGCATCTAGCATTTCCTTCCCTGCAAGGACTCTAAGCTCACCAGTCTTTTCACTGCTCTGCTCACTCTCAGCTGAAGATTCCATCACAGAAGTCTAGGTGGTATCATGATCGGGTATGGGGACAGTACCAAGAGAATGAGCCAATTGTCTGTTTTGGCATAGCAGCTTCCTGCATCTCAAGGAGGGCCTTCACAAATGGCATGCCTTCCTGTGGCAAAAAAATAAAAATAAAAAAATAAATCAATTTTTGCCAAATGCTTGCAACATTTATTGCTTTGGAATAAGAGATAAGACCTTCTGGTGATGTAGAATTTCAATTGCAGGCTATGAAGTTAGGATGTTGAAAAGAAGCCATAGCTTCGCCTTTGCTGATTGGTCCTTAAGGCATGCACAGTTCAAGTCCTATCCTGTGGGCACTTTGCTTTCATGTTCCTCTGATGTACAGATTGGATGCATACAAATGTTTTGTTGCCTTTCCAGTCTCAAATAGCTAGACTAGCTGAATGTTTCTCCCCCCCCCCCTCCTTGTCTGGGAAGCATGTACTCCTTATTATGAAAGGTTTCTGGATGGCCTACTGTGTAATAGCTCAGCTGAATGAAAACAAATTTAAATATAAGAAATGTACTGGCTTCTTATTTTTTTATTTTTTTGCAAGTTGTAAATACTCTTAGAAACAGTATGGGGCCTTATTAAGTTTGAACCTCAGGTCTTTCAACTTCCTGGTGAAAAGGAGAACAAATGGAAAATGCATGAGAAAATAAGTAACCTCTGCGATTTCCCACTTTAGCTCAAGCCCAGATATATTTGTCAGTTGTTAATTACAGTCATATTTTTCTAACACCTTTAAAAAAGAAACAGCAAGTGAAAGATTTCAAAGAGAGAAGCTGAACCAGCTGAGAAAAGTTCAGGTTTCTCTAAATATGTGGTAACCCGTTGGGCAGGGACGGTTTTGTGCTTCCTGGAAAAAAAATCACGTCCTCAGTAGAGAGAAGTTTGATTACTTTCCAAACTCATTGAAACAAAATCAGCTATTCACTTCAAAAAGGAGACCACCCTGGTGCTCCTGTATAGGCCACTCTTATTATTTTGTTTTTTAACCCACTATTTGTTATAGATGCCAATCTGCTTAAATCTCAGCCCTACACCCCGCATATTTGGGACAATTTGCATGTTACTGCTGAAAACATTAGTTCACATGGGAAGGCTGGAATCAAGAAATGCTATTTGTCAGCGACATCACCAGTAACAGCTTAAAATTGTCGTGACAGCAGCAGGCTGGACTTATAATAGTCACCAATTCAAATAAAAGCCAGCCCCACATTGCAACTAATATGTATTAAATCACTTGTAGACTTGCCCTTTGTTTAGCTGATTTTGTTTCGCAGTCCACCGGAGAACTTCTTTTGTGGTTATCACTGGAGCAGTCTAAGCTGCTGCTGAAACAGGACTCCTGGGATGTCACAATGAATGAATGATATCCATAGTTTTAGTTATGAAATATGGATATCACACGTTCAATCCACAAGGGGAATTCATCTGCAGCCATACCATGCTGAGTTCACACATGGTGCTAAGTCATAAAGTCATCTGTTCCAGTTTGTCAAATTGTTTGACCCTAGCTCTTGTGGGTTTTTTTAAATAGTGGTTTATGGCTTATCACATTATATGAACCTATGGAACTATGCTTTTGTCAATAATTTGTGTTTAAACAAACCATGGTTTAGCATTAGCTACAAACCAGCTGCTGATAGCAATTTAGCTTCAGGCTAAAACTTTAACCCACTTTGAATAACCTTGCCAGGGTTTGATGCCATCGGATTGACTCCTGCATGAAAATCTTAGCAGCCTTTGAATTGCATCAAGAAATATATGCAACCTCTTCCTGGTCAGGTCTGCGCAGTGCAAGCTGACATTTTTAAGTGAAAGTCAAAGATAACAATATAGAATTTAAAAAAATCAATTTGGCCCCTTTGTAGATAGCATTGAGAAGATCATGGGTACCAGATTTCCATTCATCTGTTCAACACATGTCTTTTTAGATACGCAGCAGCATTTGGAAGTCTGATTGCAGACTTTCTTCTTCTTCTTCTTTGCAGCCCAAGTTTATCAAAGGAAAAAAAATTCTGGGTCCCTTTAAGACAAATGGAGTCTTGATTATGATTCTTCCCAGGAATTGTGATGCATGTTACAATAAATGGCTGACAGGCAAGGGGACATTTGTTTACACATGCTTGTTTAATGGCATGCCTCAAAGTAAATCAGGTAAGTCAGTGGTGAAATTCATTTTTTTTTACTACCAGTTCTGTGGGCATGGCTTGGTGGGCGTGGCAGGGGAAGGATACTGCAAAATCCCCATTCCCTCCCCACTCCAGGGGAAGGATACTGCAAAATCCCCATTCCCTCCCCACTCCAGGGGAAGGATATTGCAAAATCCCCATTCTCTCCCCACTCCTGGGGGAAGGATATTGCAAAATCTCCATTCCCACCCCACTCTGGGACAAGCTAGAGGTGGTATTTGCCAGTTCTCCGAACTACTCAAAATTTCCACTACTGGTTCTCCAGAACCTGTCAGAACTTGCTGGATTTCACCCCTGAGGTAAGTTTACTACACTGAGCCTGCTTTTTATGGCCTTTATGTCATTTGGGCCTTCTTCAGATGGGAAGGAGGGGGGGAGGCCTGATGGGAGAGGGTGAGTGTGTATTGCATTCAAAGCATTCACTTTATTTCAGCAAAGGCACCCACACCTCTCTCACTGAAATAGAAAAGTCAACTTGGCAGTGGGGGAAACAGAAGCCTTTCACACAGCAGGTAATAGAGCAGATCTAATTAGTGTTAAGTACCTGTAATCCTAGGAGATTTGCTTTCTGATAAAAAGTGAGAGCATGTCCCTCAGGTATGAGTAATAGGACTCTTGCCAGGTTGCCTGGGTCAGGTGTAGTGTGTCAGCTCCAGCGAAAGCAGCCTTATTGATCCAAAAGTGCCTGCATTCTGTGTTCCAAATTGAATTTAAATTGCTTGTACAAGAAAGACATCTGGCATGCTAAGATTTACCTATTTCATATTCGGAATAATTTTCTCAGCCAACAAATGGCTTTGTAAAGTTTTTTTTCTTCCTTTCTAGAAAAAGCCAGTCTTTTCTCTCTGTATTCCCCCCCACACCCACCCAGCCATTATCTGTTACAGAAAATTTGTGTAGCCAACTTATCCTGAACACGTTAAAGTAGGTATTAAAATTATAGCACATGCAAGTACATACATTTATGTCAACTAAATATATTAGGAATGTGTTAACCTCTATAGAATGCCTCACCTTTTGCTTTTGATGCCCTCACAAAGATCTCAGCTAAATAATTGCTATTTGTTTTTTGTTTTTTTTTCCATTGCATGGTTATTAAATCAGCATACTTTATTTTTTGTACAGTCAGACTTTATTACTTCACAACGTTAGAAAATTTACTATTGAGATATAAGGTATGTTCCCTTAAACAGGTAGAATGTGTTACTTCTATTTTTCTGTAAATAAGAGATCTCTTCTGAATTTGTTACCTGAGACAGGTCATAGCACTGATAAAGCATGGATCTGATGTTAATTAGCCTGCATTTTAGAAATATAATCATTGTTTATTTTTTAAAAATTCAGTCATGGGACTGACAAGGATTCTTTCTCTGATCTAGATAATCCTTAAAATTCAAACATGTATTGAATAGTAGTTCACGTAAAGACCCTGAAGCATTAAAAAACTTAAAACATCATCATCATCTTCTTCTTCTTTCCAGCATATTCCCACTAGTGCAGGGTCCACTTTTCAGATTATTGAACAACACTTTGCATGGTTAGCTGCGTTTCAAGCCACCCTGAGTCTCCGGAGAAGGACGGCATATAAATCAAAGCAAAAAAAACACAAAACACCAGGCCTATGGCTTGCATATCTTTGTTGGCGGTATCTTGCCATCTCTGTTTTGGGCACCATTGAGGTCACTGGCCATTGACTTCTAGTTGGTAGGCAGTCTTGGCAATGGTGAAAGGTGCTGCTCTCAGGACATGTCCATACCAATGGAGCCGGCCTTCTTTCATCTGCTCTATAATTGGTGCCACACCAAAATGTTGGCGAATGGTGTCATTTGTGATGTGGTCAGGAAGGGAGATGTCCAATATCCAATGCCATTTCCGCAGCATGGAGATAGCTTTTGGTCCCTGTTGTTGCTGCCCAGCATACAGTGCCATACAGTGCAACAGAGCGGATGGTTGTCTTTTGAATCTTGGTTTTAAGGAGAAATTGCTTTCAGAATTGTATTCATAAGCTTGGAAAAGTCACAGATTAGCAACACCCATCTCTCATAGTGTCACAGCTATTTTCCATCAGTTTCCAAATCTCATTCCTATAAAAACAGTTTACTCAGAATGTTCACACACTTGCTATCATGTATTTCACTCAGAAGATCTTTGGGTGTGTGGCATCATTATAATTTTACATGTTGCCCTAAAGTTACAATGCTAGATAGACTCAACCACTTAAAGCTACAGAAAAAGCTGAATTTGGAAAAAAATATTAATGAATCAGAATGACTTAAATTAGAATGTGTCACACTACTTTCACGTATGTGAAAATGAAAGATATATAGATCAGTGGTGGAATGCTCCTGGTTCAACCCAGTTCGGGTGAGCCGGTAGTGGTGATGATGTGACATCAGCGAACCGGTTCTCTATGACTGTGAGCTGGGTCCTCCCACCTGCCCCCACATTATACCTACCTTCATTAGTCATTTTTAGCCCAGCTGATAGGTGTGGCAGAGAGGATTGCTGCGCCTCAGCTGGGCAGAAATCTAATGCACTTGCGTGGAGCGATCGTGCGTGAAGTGTGTGCACGAAGAGAACCAGTGGTAACACCGGTTGGAAGCCACCACTGATATAGATCCTTAAAGTTTAAAAGTATGTAGATTGTTGCTCATAGGTATGTCAAGATATAAAATAATGAACAACTTATATTAGAGTACTAAAAATCCCTTGTAGAAAATCTTCAATATATGTCTGAATGCCTACAATAAGATGATCCTTTAATAACATAAAAATAGGAGAGGATATTTTAATCCTGAAAATAGTTCCATTAGATAGCATTTCTAAATGCCTAGCCTTCTTATGTAGTAAAAATAGTGTCAGGTATGGAGATGAGATTCATACTATGTATATACCCCGTCTACCGAAAAACACATACTTCAATTAAATTGTACTTCCAAAAATGTATATGTTAAAAATAAGACTGCCAAATATGCATTTTTTTTAAACATGGGGGAAGAATTCCAAACTGATGTATCCAGAAATGAGAAACTTCAAAACTGACATCTGTACATTAAAGGATGACATTTATTGCAGTAGCATCATCCGAGCCACTTGCCACTTGGGGTGGCATGATCCACTCCATGAACTCCAGAATTTTACATATCTAGATTAGGCCTAAGTAAGTATAACTCCACTTTAAAACGCCAACTATATATATATTTTTAATGAATTCTTAAGTTCTCTAGTGCTGTTCTCTCTTCTCTAGGCTAATAGCTCTTTTAATGTAATTATCACTCCATCATTTCTGCTTTAAACTTTCTGGCTGAATCGTATGATTGCTTCAAATAGTACTTGCAAGTAAGGAACGCTACTTTAAATGTTTTTGAAGGGTCTTGTAACCGCAGTTTGGACGATGGCTGCTTCGAAAGAAGGGAAGATGCAAGTCTAGGCAGCTGCCTTTTTTCTCATTCATTTCACTCTCTTATTGGTTAACTTAGTGGAAAAATGTAAATTTAGGTTGGGGGTATCTCAGCCAAGGTGAATATATGCTTGACTTGAAGCCTAATTTAACTCCCGTGTACTATTGATTGTTTCAGATCGCCAGGGACACTTACAATCTTTCTTGGCCAAAGATAGACAATAATATAAAAGTGAAGTGTAATAAATGCCTCTGTTAGGTCCCATGTCGATCTACAGCTGCTGCTTTCACCTCTTCCCTCTCCATCTTTTTTCCCCCTTTTGCCTTTTGAGTGCATCAGTATTTCACGTTTATTGTAGTGTGATGAAACACCTTTCCAAATGGCCAGAGGGACACTCATCAGTAAGTGCTTAAGCAAGGTGCACTGGAGTAAATGGGAAGACAGTCGAGGTCAAGCAACCTGAAACACAAGCTGAATCAGCTGAAAGCAAAGGCACAGTAACTCCTGGAAAAATAAATATAGACCACAATCCTGAAGACACATCGATCTGCTAGAGGGATGATAGTCTTTTTTGGCATGAAGCAGCTCATCAGGAAATGAAGTATCTTACCCTTATCAAGGATCTGGGTGTCACGGATAGGTTTCACTTAATTTTAAAGCCTAGAAATGATGCCCTCCAGGGGTAAATGACCGTGTAAGGATTAAACAACTTTTGAAAAATATCTGGAAAAAAGAGCTTTCAAAGAATCAAGATTATTAAGACCTGTAGCAGATGGATCCCCTTTGTGGATCACCGCCTTGTCATGGCAAAGGGGCTTGCACAGCTCAAAGAAGCTATGAGCTAAGCTGTGCAGGGCTACCCAAGATGGACAGGTCATCGTGGAGAGTTCTGGTAAAACGTGGTCCACTGGAGAAGGAGATGACAACACCGTCCAGCATCCCTGCTAAGAAAACCCCATGGACAGTACCAAAAGGCTGAAATATATGATGCTGGAAGGTGAGGTCCTCAGGATGGAGGGTGTCCAGTAATCTACTGGGAAAGAGTGGAAGGTAATTACAAGAAGCTCCAGAAAGAGTGAAGGGGCTGGGCCAAAACTGAAAGGATGCTCAGCTGTGGAGGTCTTTGGTGGTGAAAGGAAAGCCCAGTGCTATAAAGAACAATATTGCATCTGGAATGTAAGATGAGATGGTTGGATAGTGTCATCAACACAATGGGCATGAGTTTGGACAGACTCCAGGAGACAGTAGAGGATAGGGGGGTTTTGTATGCCATGGTCCATGGGGTAACAAAGAGTTGAACACCACTTAGCTGCTGAACAACAAAGCAGATGAGTTTTCCCTTACTGTCTTGCAGTGATGGATGGTGAAAACTAAGAGAACCAACATGGTGAGACCTAGCATGGAGATACACCCCAATTCCTCAGAGATACTGGAATGCTTGGGCATAAATGCCTGTTTTCCCCAAGTAGGATATACAGAAACCAACACATATTTTCCAATCCCTGAATGAATGAGGAATGGGCAGTTAATGTACCTTGTAAACTGAACAGGCATTTTGTGCCACATTCTAATATAGGCTGAAGAAAAGTGGGTTTTTATATCTCTCATTTATTTGTTAAATTTATATTACTGCACAAGACAAACAGGTGGCTCTGGGCAGTCTTGGCATTTTGAATAAGAAGCAGAAGATAATTAACAAACAAGCTGGCCTCTGTGGACTGGACCAGTGTAGGGCAGACAAACCAGGCACCAAGGGGGTGGGTGAGTCTTAGGAATGAGAATTAGAGATTCTGTGTGTAGTAAGCATCCACTCCTCCAGGATGACGAGTGATCAATCTTACGTTAGGATTGTTCTCCCAAAGGTGCTTTTTCAAGAGGCAACTGGACTTTTTGGTTTTTCTTTGATGTTTTGCTTTTCATCCAAGAAGCTGCTTCAGCTCTGACTGGATGGTGGGGAAGTTGCCCCTTTAGGACAACCATGACTTGGATGACTAAGAATCTCCATAGACATATAAGATTGTTCCTAAAGTTATTATCCTTGAAGGCTCAAAGGGCCTCTAGAGTTGATAACTTCTATATCAAATACACCTTTTCTTGAGCAGGACTACCATAACTTTGTTCATACATTGGTAACTTCATATGTGACAGCCTCTATCGTGTTCTCTAGGACATTATGCTGTTTGTTTGTTTTATAAATTTGATTTATATGCTGCCCTTCTCCGGAGACTCAGGGCAGCTTACAATGCGTTAAGCAATAGCCTTCATACTTTT